>JAVSBT010448847.1:0-10134 GCA_033118115.1 Pharyngocirrus eroticus
TCATTTGGGTCTCATCACATTTCTTTCATTCATTTTGAAAGTTATTTTATCATGAGTGTGGAAAGGTGGCAGAATTTGGTTACATGATTTATACAGAAGTTATCAAGATCATTGTTATCAAATTAAATTTTATGGTATGGCACTTGCAAGGCTTGGTTGTCATTCTAATCTAAAGACCAACATTATGCCATAATAATATTTCATATGTTATTACACAAAAATATGCATATTGTAATCAAGTTTAGTAAATATCATAATTTTAACCCATGGTTAATTATCTACAATAAATCAACTTTTGGATTTAAAAAAAAAAGATCTTAGACAATAAGTATGGATAATCTTTATTTCAAGATACAAAACTGAGCTTATAAATATAATTATATCATATAGCATACAAGACCTGCAAAAGTAACCATGGCCCAATTTGAAGTGCTGATAGTGTCTTAATTGAAGAAAGTATATAGAGAGGGGCGGGGGGGGGCAGAGAAGAGGTCAGAAACTTCTCTTAAAGGACGATTGTTTAAGACATTATGTATCTTCATCAAAATGATAACTATAATGGGTTTTTTTCAATAAATAGAAAACTTACATCATGTTTCCTAAGCATTTACTCAATGGCAAACTTAAAAAAGAATAATTAAAAGAATACTATAAATGAATACACGAAAACAATTCAGCTTATAGGTAGTTTGTAACCAACATTCTTCTATCCTATTCATAGCCTTGAAGTTGTGCCCAAATATTGTTTCCATGACAAACTCCTAGCATAATTCTGTTCTTGGAATGCCATATTTCATTCTTTTATGGACCATTTTTGTCCTAGGAACATTGTCAACCTTTCTAGCTGGGGAACACCTTGTGTCATTTATCATAATTCAGATTCTCCCTCATCATAGAAAGTGCCCAGCTAGAATAAGGCAGATCCAATAATAATTGGAGGGAAATATAATGGTTGATATTGCCTCCATTGTGTACTATGCCATGCATCCATTCAAAGGGATGAATATAGGACGTTTTGAATAATTGCATTGTATAACATTATGGACATATAGATCAATTAAAGATATGAATTGTGTGAGTCTTATTTGAAGAATTAACTTTGATACAGATTTTGATTTGATTTGATTTATTTAGCTATGAAATACATGAAAAATAAATACAACAAAAAGTAAAAACAGCATGTATATCACAACAAGGGTAACACAAGAAAGCCTAGGGCTAATTTCCATTGTGGTCCTAACTTCTGTTAAACAAAACCATTTCCTTGTAACAATTTTCTAGGACATCAAAATAAATAACATTGCCTGGAAGAATATACTTATAGTTCTAGACACTATAGTGACTGTTTTTTTATTTGTATACATGTACAATGATTTTACAAACACCCAGTTGGGAAAATCTAGGGCTGTTGTATAGCTCCAGAATTGGGGGGGGGGGGCTGAAGGAATGAAGGGGATACAATCCCTAGTTCACTGAAATTAAAAGCCTTATCCCTGATCTAAAGAACCAAAATTGAAATCCAAAATCCAAGATCCCTGTGGATTAGCCATAATCGCAAAATGCTAAATTCCAAATCTACATGTTATTTACCCATTGTGGGAGGGGGGGGGGGGGGAGGGGATCGCCAATCATTAAAATGCCAAAACCCAGGGAACAATTTAAGTAAATCCCAAATCCAAAGAAAATATATATATGTGTGTGTGTAAATCCAAGTCAAAACAATTAAAAAGGGGGAAACCAAAGTCCAAATAATTCCACCCCCCTTCCTCAACACATCATTGAAAAGGAATCATGACTGTGTATTCTTGTTGAGAATGACCATTTTTTTTAGGCTGCCAATGCTTGGAGAAGATAAGAAAGAAATGATACAATGTCGCCATGTTTTATCAACTAGACAAATAAATGTTCACATCAACGCTTACAAGACACAAATTGAATGGCTATTCCTGAGATTGATATTATACACATTGTCCATACTTTGTGATTCCTTTCTCTTGATCGCTTATTACAAATCATTCTACCCTCATTGAGAAGGAAAAGGTTACAGACACAGGCTCATAGATTTTCTTTATCACTGACACATCCCAACAATTCATTATCTGCCTGGTGCCAACAAATGTCATTTTCATTTCCAAGAAAATCTGAATGGCACTATGGTTTTATGTCTGTAGTGTGTTTTCTCTGTCCAGTCGATTTGAGACTCTAGAGAAAGGCAAGCATGGTAGAAGGGATATTTTGTTCAGCAATATTTGATTTATGATTATTCAAATAGAATGAACAAAATGTGTTATATCTGCTTGAGCTATTCTAAGATGATTATACATTTAGCTTATATTAAAAACTACATCTAAAAAATTTCTTTTTGTTATACTGATTTAAAAAAATAAAAAAATCTGATATATTTTCAACTACACTCCAAGGGATATTTTAGTAGTAAGTAGTAAAGCCATGCTCGAGCCATTGAGGCCCATCAGGCCGGTGCTTATACCCGGTTTCTGTAGCACAAGCGACTGAGAGCTTTCACTCCCCCTGGACAGGATGCTAGTCTAAGGCAGGTTACTTTCCCATAGTATTTCTGATACCCATTTAACATTTTCTGGGCGAAGAAGGGAAATAGGGACTAAGTATCTTTCCAAAGGACACAGACATGGGACAAGGCGTGGTATCAAACCCTCTACCTTCTGATCTCTATGTGCATGCTTTGTCATTGAGCCACCATAATGAATAACAGTGGTTGTCTGCATCAATTAAATTTTTCAAAAGGGAGATTAAGTGTTCATGATAAACATTACAATATTTCAAACCATTGGGTAGTCAGAAACTCAACAAATCAGATCCAAAATAATCTTAAACAAACAACAACAAGGAAACTTGAAGCAATAGAAATTTTGGAAAACAACTTCTAGTATGTTACTGACAAACAATTTAATTCATTTTACATGAACTAATTTGTAAACTATAATACACCCTGTACTAACATTTAATCAAAAGTTTACACAATAATTTTTTTCCTCTAATACTTCCGACATACATACATACATACATGTGTAAATAATCAAAGCTTGTAATATAATGTGTTTCCAAGGTCACCATTGGCAAATTTACAGATTAAAACAATGTTATAATTATATTACATTTAATAACCGGGAAATATTTCACTCAATGAAGCTCTATCAAAGCCTTAGTATCAATTTCAAACAAGAAACAAGACAGCAAAGCTACTTAATAATTCTATATCACTCGTGATGGTTTCTGAATACATAGATCATTGATTTTTGGTTTGTTATTATCATACGATATTACAATTAGTAGACACATGTAAAATCTAAAGATTCAATTTGTAACATAATTAATAGGCATGAGAGTTTCCAACTATCAATTCCAGTATTTCCTACTTTTCTATCTACTTCAAGCCTTTTCTCTTGGCATTCTAAAGGCTGGCGGACGTGCTTATGTACATGTCTGTTGTTTGATTCGCTAACTTTTGAAAGAGATAAGTTGACATTTCCACCTTTATGCACGTTATCATTGTCTTCAATCTAGAGTATATCAAAGGTTTTGTGTACAGTCTCTTAATACATTAACAGGCAGTAAACAAATAAAGAAAATGATGTAGGACACCCTTGGGTATTGACCCAAGTTCCTAAATTTTGTGTGTCAAAATAGAAAAAAGCAAGCTTTTTTGTCAAATCCCCTTCCAATTTCTCTTTTCAACAATCAGCTCTATCCTGGTCCAATGTAAATTAAATAATGCCGTAAATTGTTCAATAAATCTATTTTTCAATTTTCTTATTTCATTAAATCTCAACTTCACAGAAGTTATAAACATAAGTAAGTTCACCAATCTCTTTTCAATCAGTTGGTTTTTTTTCTTCAATTCTATAGTACATGCATGTACAATACAATTCAAGAAAAATAACAATTATCCTATAGCTACCTATAGCATGTAAGTTGAATTGTCTGCCACTTTTTGTTTCATAATAGATTTCCCAAAGAAAGTTAAACTTACTCCATGTATTTTTTTACAAAGTTAGTGCATAACACATGATTATATGATCCTATCATTTAAGTACATGTACATGAAATAATTTATTTTTGTCAAACCAGAAGGGAAGAATGTTAATATTTTCTTAAGAAACAAGTTCTCAATAGAGGAAGACTGCACATTAATCCAGAGATAAATATTTTTCAAATAGATAAATAGATTCTTTTTCTAAATATAATATTATTTCTCCAAATCAGTTGATAATGGTTTGTTTCATAAGGGGCATCAGTTCTTCATGTATAGTCTCGACAAAGTCAACTTAAAAATTCAAATTTCGTAGAACGGATGTCACAGCTAATTACAAATGGTTACAAAACAATATCATGATCATGAGAAAATGATTAACATGATGTATGGCAAACAAAGTGTATTTATACGAATTGTGTGTTTCATTTCAAATCCAGAATTTCCAGCATTATGGGTTCAATTTCTCTGGGGTTGACATCCAATAGATATTTACCATGGACCTCTGCAAGTTCTTTTAATTCTTTCATTTTTTGCATAAGTTGTGGGAACATGTCTGATGCTCCAAGATAACTGTATTTTGATTCTAAATAATGTTTCAAGAGGATCAAATACTTGTCCTGAATGTTTGAAACTAATTCACGAAATGTCACATGGGGACCTTCTGGGGAAAATAAAACAATCACCAAGAGAATGATCACAATAGCAATATCATCATGTATCATAGCTTTGATAGACTTGCAGTAGCTAACATGGTCATTATGTAGTTGGACATAGCCAGTTGCATTTTTCAAAATTTCTGTTGGAATCTGTCCTCTCGGTGTCACCCATATGTCTCTGTCACTATCGTAGCAGGAAACAGATCGAAGTAAAAGAATATGAATCCAAGTCCCTTTAAGCATACCAATCTGACATTCTTGGGGTAGTTTCAAGAATTCTTCAAGTCTTTTGGCAAATTTGATAATCCTAAGCACAGTGATGCTTGACTGATTGACTAGTTGGTTCAGAGTTGGGTCCAACTGTTTGATATGGACCAATGGCTCCAGATCAACAGTGAAAGACAAATCATAAATTTGTAGCAACCCATTCAACATTAGCTCCTCCTCCTCTGTCAATCTTCTTGTTGTAATGGCATCAGATGTACTAGCAGTGGAAGGGTCCAAAATAAAAGATGTACGCAGTGACTTGGCTATGCTAAGTAAATTTGTTATATCTGAAGGGATTCCTTTATCCAGTGGGATATTCAATAAACCTTCTGCTATTGTAAAAGGACCTGGTGTCCCAGGATTAGATGGATTTGGGGTAAGTGGTGGGCCAGGAGTGCCTGGGTTCATCAAAGGGGTAGAAGGGTTTGATGTAAGGTCAGGATTCACTGGTGTGGCTGGATTACTAAAACTAGTAACACTGCTGTCCTCTGGTGACTTTGGTGAAGAAAACTTATGAGATTTTAATCTGTTTTGTTTCACTTTTTCCATTCGTTTTTTCTTTTCCACATCACCTGTTGGAAAAAAAAAAAAAAATTATCATCTATTTGAACATTTTAGATATGCATTTTTTAAATAAAGAGGATTATAAATGACCCAGCCATAGTCATAAATATTAACAGCAATCAATCCTGGATTACATCATTAAAATATATGGAAAAGCTAATATAATTTGTCATTTATTCTATATACAGTCTTATTTTGTGATATATTCATCACCCATATCTTCTATAATTAATTTATGCTCGTGTCACAAATAAGGGCTGTTATCACACACTTTTTGACCCAATACAACTCATGAAAAATAAAAAGTGCGTACAATACAAAAACCTCATCCATGGTCATATGACTAGTATTGTTTTGAAATTAATCCCTTCTAAATAATTTACACTTTTCACTTTCTGGACTTTGTTTCAAAAGATGTAAATATACCACAATATGCTCTATCTGGTCTCTGATCTAGGTCAGCACTCGTATGTTTTACCAAAACAGTGAGACCTTGGAATTATACAACTCTTTAAAAAAAAATGTCTCCCCCCCCAAGATCATAAGATATCTACTGCCAAAATTGACTTGTACCCACATGATATTTAGGTACCAATATCCCATCATGAAGAAAACATGACCCAACTTACACATAAATAAGATTCTACATTATCAGCTAGAATCACAGATTTCTCATGACTACTTACTGCTCTTTTACAGATTAACCATAGATGTATTTTTGTTATGACGCAGAGAAAATAAGGGGGAAAACCTCCTTGTGTATCAATATGATAGAGATATGATAAAGTTTCCTAGGATCAACTCTTACATTATTATATGAATGAATACTTAATGATGTTATTGCATTGTTCTGTGTTAAATAAGTCAACTGAAACTAGAAACACTAGACATACCAAGTATAAGATCCTTTCTCATTCCAACATCAAAACATTTTAGTAATCTGCAATGAGAGCAGAATCTTCTGGTATTCAAGTCAATCTTGCATTTTCCTTCAAACAAACATTTGGTGTTCTGAAAATAAAAACCAGGATGAAAATGACCTTAATTTTCTCTGTATATTGCATTATGTAATCCAAGGCATCACTGGCCTAGATTAATTCTATCTATGTTCTATATTTCCCTAATATGTATGGTTTACATTCCTTGAAAATGTAGTACATCAAAATGCATATGCACCTGAATATACCAGTCAATCAGCCAGTCAATTACTGAGTTAGTCAATCAGTCAGTCAATCAAACAATCAATCAATCAATCAATCAATATAATTCTTACAACCAACCATCTGACTAACCAATCAATTAATAATTCAATCAACTACTATCAAGAAACATTATAAAATGGTCTTGAATTTCTATGGCTGTTGTTTAAAATAGCATAGGGCTTTATATAGCTCATCTTCAGTATTATAACTTAAGCACTTTGGTAGATATTTTCATTGGTAATGGGAAGCTGGAGAGCAAACAGAGTTAACAGATCCAAAGAACATCCTCATCATCCAAAGGCTAGTTGTATAGCCATTAAAAAACTACAACAACTCACCTTGTCCCTCAAAGCATTTCTCCTGAAAAAGGCTTTGCATGATTCACAAGATGTTGCACCAAAATTGCATCCTAATGCCTTGTCACCGCAAACAAGACAATTTTTATCTTCTTTAGCTTTGAGCTTCCTTTTAAGTGCACCTTGGGAAGATCGCCTATCTTCTTCATCTTCATTATCCTGTACAAAAGTGCCAAAGAAAGGTGCAAGAGTTGGAAACAAATCCGAATCTTTGCTTGACATACCCCCCAACATTGGAGTCACTATCATTCTACAACTGATGTCAAGTTCATGATATTAAAGTAGAAAAAAGTTGTCCATCTTTTTTTCAAATAAAAAATATAACGTGAAAAAAATGAGACTTTATCCAAAAGTTGATTAAGGATAACAATCAAAGGGTACCCCGATAACACAAGCACATTTTCGCAGAGAACAATGCTTTCTTAATAATTATGAAAACTGACTACTATTTGTTGAATATAAGAATAACACAAAACCATGGCAAAACAATGACTAAAACAGGGCAAGACCTTGTCCAAAGGCCACAAATATCTGATAATAAAACAGACTGATCAAGTTACATATATATTTCATAGCCTAAACACTTATCACCCCTTATTGATGTTATCAGATGACTATAATTTTTCAAAACATATGATATTTGCAATAGCCCTTTCACTGACTGTTAGTGTTACACATATGTAATTTTGATATCTGCCCACGAGCATGATAAAATGCTTGACATAATGTTACTGTTACTAAAGTTAGATCATGAATTTTGTTTTCCAACTTATTGTTGAATGACAATAGTGATCCCTGCTTTAAAACCTTTGATCTTTTAAAAAAAAAGTAAATATGATCGTCTTTCATACTTAAGTTGACTTTGGCATATTTGGTGGCGTGATTTCCATTTTATCAAAAGTCAAGGGCAGGGCAACCCAATCATTCATTGATCATCAACTTAAGATAATAACAAATGTTCTGGCAAAATAAACAGATTAATTATCAAATGATAAATACTTAGATCTAATGTTTTATTTTTGGTCTACTTTTCAAAGCATGTTTCTGTATACATTCCTATCAAGGCCTCCAATTTACTTCACCACTTATCAAATTAGGTAAACCCTTCCCATTTTTTACCTTCATTTAAGATTAATCCAAGGAATCATACAAATATCATCTCAATCATTTATGTCAAATACAGTCAAATCAAACAGTTTAAAGAATTAAAATCCAGGTAACAGTTAAAATGTACATACATGTATGAAATGAAGACACTACTTACATATAGCTTGGGAGTCTGTGGGTCATCTGAAATGAATGAATCTACAGGGGAAAGAGGTGAACAATGTCCATCTTCATCTGAACCCTACAGAAATATATAACATGTTCTTTGGATTAATAATTTTAAACATTTGATGTGAATACAAGAATTTCAAATAAGCTGCTATCAGATCTAAAAAAAATAGTGAATATTGAAAATATGATAAGCAACTGAGCTGACTACTACAACACTAAGAATTATGATGCTAGTCTTAAGATTTATAGGGGATAAATGTAAGAAGATTGCTATAGCTCCGACGCCACCAGATAGACATGAGCATGACGGGTTGGATTTTTTTGGAAAGCTTGTTGTGTCAATGCAGGTATCCCTGGAACAACATTTTGTGTATTTTATCTTCTTTTATCTAGTTTACCATTGAAAAATATAATCATTCATTTTGAATGAAGTTTAGTAGAACTCTACAGCCATGTTCATACTCTGATTTTTGTTTTGCACAGTGTCAATGTTGCGTACATGTAAATATGTTTGAAAATCATCACTCTGTGAACTGAGTAAAGCTCACTGCCAGATTAAAATTGATTCAAATAATTCTCTTATAGACCCCCTTTAAGCAATAGTGGAGTGACTAAAATTCAATAATGCACTTCCATAGCAGACAATTTTTGTAATGTAAACTTTACAAATTTGTGAGGCTACAGGTAGAGCATCTACACATATGAAACTTGAAAATGTGAAGATTCTGGAATCTGTAACCAGAGTGTATGGGTTAAAACATAATGATGTAAGGGAATAGATCCTTCATTCAAACCAAATTTCCAAGGAATACAATATAGTGTATATGTTTATCCAATATTCACGATCAACAAAATGAAAAATAGTGTTAACAGCTACAAGATAGTCACATGACTGGGCTTTATTATTGGGAATGGGAGGCTAAATGTTTTGTAGAAAAGTGCATACTGTACATCATACATGGACCGTAAAAAATGCAAGGCCAACAATATGATAAAAGTCTCGGGAATGTATGTAAACCTTTGATACTATCATAGTTAGTAGTGTTATTTTGTGGGGAAAATTCAATACTTAAATCCTGCATCGAAAGAGTAGAACCATAAGAATTATATTGACAAGTTAGATCTGGACTTGAGAAACGTTTTCACGTCACCTGACTGGATTACGATTGTGTACAGTTGTGTATGGGGATACATGGCACAGCAAAGACGAAACAATTACAAACATGTTAACATTAAACAATCTTTTTAAATTCATTATTGTATATCAACACACCATGACAAAATAAAACAAAAAATAAAGTAAAGAACTTATACTTACACTCGCCATGACGTTTGGCATGACCTCATAATTTTGTTGACAAATTGAATGTCGTAAACTGTTAATTGCCCTCTGATATTTTAATTCGTACATTGGAGAAAATAACAACAAAATGGATATTTCTTGGTATCTTAAATCTAAATAACACGTATTTACTAAAATATTTTCATTAGTTGGTGTAAACTATTGGATATTTAGCGACATACATGTTTGTTGTTTGAAGGCGCCACCTATCAGCAATTCTTGGTACCTCTAACCTTCTTCTTGAAAGTGTTTATAGAAATAGGGACTGATAGTTATGTAAAACGACCGTGAGAAAATGCTTGAATCTGGTGCCAAACAAAGCAATAGATCTTTTCACAAAGTAATGCTTTAGAAAAGGTAGCGCTAATTTGCTATTTTATAGCCCTGTTTACACTGCGACTTTTAACCCAGGTTCAACCTGGGTTAGCGCTAACCTGGGTTCAACCCAGGTTCAACC
>JAVSBT010448869.1:0-10133 GCA_033118115.1 Pharyngocirrus eroticus
TTCCAAAAATGTGTAGTTTTGCAAATCTCCACAAAGTTCCTACGAACCCCCTTTTTTTGACACAGTGAACCTGACTACACATTATATAATATAGGTCGGACCCTCAATCAATATGATTTAGACAAAGTTTTAAACAGGATTTCAATTAGTGTTATACACTTAAAGCTTTTGTGTTGTTAGTGATATTTAGTGGTAAAATGGAGTCAACAATAGATTTAGTAGTACAAAAATATTACTATTTTGTGTAGCTATTTTCCACTTTTAGTAAACTGTTGTTGAAAAATGTAGCAACTCAAATTAGTGTTTTATATGTCAGTGTGCTATATTAGTATTCTTGAAGCTGACACCAATGGAACATTAAAAATAATCTAAGCACAAGCACTTGATATTTCTTTGTTATAATGTTTCCCAGGACTTGATACTCACTCAAGGTCATAATCTTTATCTATAAGCTTATCTCACCACATAGAATCTTTTATTATGGTGTATCATATATTTTGATCTATCTTATTTTATGTCTTTTATATCTTATTTTATGTTGTTTAAGTAATCTGAAAGGTGTCTCAATAAAACTGTGACCCAGGCTTGTGAAATCATTACTCATTCAAATTTGAATGTTTGTGGTCATAAAATACTAACTACAAACTATGCATATCATAGCTATGATCGAAGGAAATGTGAGCCTGTGTCGTAGCAATATATGACACATTAGGACATTTTAAAGGAATCTAGAAAGGCTGAGGCATTAGAATACAAGAATAATGGGGAAGAATCAGATGTTCCTGCAAATCACAGTGGTAGTAGGATGTATCATGATGGTAATTTGATTTTGATTTTCTCTTCAAGTGCATTGTATTGTCAATATATAATCTACTAAGTCCCAAAAATAAGTAGATAGACGAAAGGAATTAACAGGAGAAAACCTAGCAAAATCCAAAAATCACAGATCATGAGGGTGGGCTAAAGGCATTTATTTTTTGCACGATTTATTCTTGGTTGGAACTATATCAACCATAATATGCTAAGTCATGAAATATGTTTTTCTTGTGTAGAACCTCTTTAATTCTAACGTCTATCCTTCCACTGCTCTAACGGAGTTAGTGTGCTACAGGATTTCAATGTGTGAATAACAAACATGTACCATTATACATGAGAAATACCTTAAGATTAACACTTAATAAAAATACATAGAATGGATATATGTACTTGCATTATTTCAAAATCATCTTACATACATGTTATGTCAAATTGTTTTAGTTTTTTTTATCTAGAAAATATAACAAGTGTAAAGTTTATGTCACGTTGAACTGTACATTTGGGTCATCTCCTCAAAATAGCTTGCTATGGGAAGCTGACTTTTATATTTGATGATTGTATCATGATTTCACATGTATGATTAAAGTATTTGCTTCAGTGATGGTAATGATGTTGAGATTGTAATGGTAGAAATAATTGCTGGTCATAAATGATTTCAGATTTGTGCTTTTCCTACTACTGTACCAACACCTAACACAAATGCCACTACTACTCGTGATGACCATACTAGTGCTGCGATAACCACTACTACTACGGGTACTACACCAACAAATGGGGTAAACCTGGAAATTTTTTAGAGATTTTGTTGTTGTTATGAAAAACTTCCTGGTGACATCTGGTAAAGCTTTTTATAACATTTGTTTGCAAGTTGGCTGCTGTTAAGTTGTAGGCCTTTGTGTAATCATGTAATTAAACTTTATGTTGGGAAAAAAAGACATAACAGAATTCTATTGACAAATCCTTTATTTAGATGGATTTCCTTTCAACCTTTTAGCAATGCCACATGTTCATCAGCTTTAAACTTTGGAACTTTGTCGACAATGTGAATAAACTGACTTCAAGTTCAAGTGCTTATTTCAAAGGATTTTGATTTTGTATTTGAAGTCAAAGGCTAAACTTAAGAAATATTGACAATGTAAACACTTACATTTAAAGCTGACAAACAAGTGGCAATGCTAATATGTAGAATGCCAATTCCTCTAGATAAAAAAGTAGACAAACTTTAAAATTGTAACTGTGTACACATTGTAGAGTTTTGAAGTGCTTTAAAGAATTGCAATTAAAAAAAAATACTTTCAAGCCCTTACAAAGTCGACAGTTTTAACAGGGCTAAATTGTGACTTGACTGTATATCAGGAAGACTAATATATTAGCAAATATGTTATTGGTTTTAGGATCCAGAAGTAGAAAAATCATTCAACTTTTCAACATGAAAAACTATGTTCCAAAGTTGAATATTTTTCTACAAAACTATTGTAATTGTTTAAGATCATGAAATTTGACTTAATCAAATCATAGACACTCCCAGGATCCAGTTATTTACAAGCTGTATAAATTATTGGTGGATGTATTGTTGCTGGGTCTATTGTTGTGTGCCTCCTTTCAAGCATAAAAATAAAGACAAGAATGGAAAGGTAAAGTTTGCTAATTAGTTATGTTGTTATCAATTTTTTTTAAAATCATGAAATAGAATAATATATCAATTTTATGAATCACAACAGTTAAATTCATTTATCATACTTTATAAAGATCGAAAAATCAAATCATATCTATTGTCTATTTTGTAAAAGTGTTTAAACTTTTAAGGGTGAGAACATTTCATGAAAAAAAAATGACTGTTTAATGTCTTGCATAAGAAAAGGAATCACCCTTTCTCAAAAAATACAAAAACACACTCTTCACTAGATTGATATCATACACAGCAATAAAAACATCTTTAACATTTTTAGTTATGGTGAAAATGGACCCCCAATGCATCTTAATTCCATTGAAAGAGTATCTATCACTGTTGGAGAAATTCCTATTTCAAATAATGAAATTGTAAAAACTGTGTCATTTTTAAAAAGTGGAGTAGCGTCAATACATGGCGTGTATTTAGACATTCCTGAAGGTGCACTGGCAGAAGAGGTACAGATAACCCTTGGGGTGATATGGAATACGGAATATTTCCCAAAATTAAACAAGAAAACCGCTAGGCTGAGTCCTGTTGTATTCTGTGAACCTCATGGGTTAAAGTTTAAAAAGCCTGTGTCATTAATTATCCCCCATTGTGCACTTAATGTCCATTCTGATTGGTCAATAGCTTTACAGGCAAGTGACACGTCTTTAGGTACAAATCCTAGTTGGGTTACTACAGTAACACAAGACTCGCCACTAATGACTGTGAAAGATCATTATGTCACTGTCCAGATAGAACATTTTACACTTTATGCCATAACTGGAGAAGGCAACTATGGGGTTATCCCTGCCAAGGTCATTAAAACACTACCTTATGCAGCTTCATCACAACCTGGTCAACCATTCAAAATCCATGTGTACTGTGCAGATCAGTATCAACTTGTTAATAGAGACATTGAAAATGTAAGAACTTATTAAGATTTATTAACAACCATAATTTTAGTTTGTTGATAATTATGTTACTCATAGTCTTGACTAATCAATTTTACTTTATGAATTTAACTAACCCTTCCCGGGAGCTAGGAACTCTGACATTTGAGAAAAGATTTACAATGTAGCCTACATGTACTATGACATTACGTGACACCGAATATATTCAAATGAAAATAGTTCAAAGGAAAGGAAAACTCTCCTAAGTCCTAGTGCACAGTAATAATTAATCTAATTTAATGAAAAATAAAGAACTTCATCTAAGCAGTGTGGTTAGTAACAAGATCACAAAATGTTACAAAATATTTGGTTGGATCAAAAATAAATTCCTATAACTTATAATTTGATCCTGAAGATCTTGATTATTCGAGGTTCACTTTCTTTTCAAAATGTAGGAAAACCCAGGATTGCATCGCCTAGACACACCAAAACCATTATTCTTCCATAACACAGAGCAAAACTTGGTGATTGAATTGTCCAATCTTGGTGAAGGATGGAGTAGCGAAGAATCATACACACAGGTTTTAAGAAAAAACATTGCTTCAAATTGTACACAATCAATTGCTTATTTACTGGATCAATGAAGTTGGTAACTGGGTTCATCTTACATGGAGTGGGGGTACTGACACTGTTTGTAATGCCATTGCCACATTCAGGCATCTACTTAGGGCTAATTGACATAATTTTACTGTTCATTTTATCTTAGTGATTTTTTTTCTTTACAGGAATTAAACTTTGAACTTGTGTGGCATGGACTATTGCCCAATACATCACACATATGTAATTCTGAAAGTGAGACTTTGACCCAAATTAAATGCACATTAAAGAGCTATCAAAAAGGTTTTGAAACAGGATGTCAGGAAATGAAAATTGACACAGATGTGAGAATCCAGGTAAGTACAGATTGGTAATTCTTTTAAGGCTGAAGTACATTCTATTCACTCTTGAAACAAAGAAATTTATCAGATAATTGAAACATAACAACTTTATTTTTTCTATGTTGACAACTTTAATTTCTCAAGACCAACCTCTCGATCACTAACAGTAACCTTGTCCAGAGTATCGAAATGGACTCACATAAAGTTGCAAAGAAAGAAGAAGTGTTCACTCCAAAATTGAAAAGAAAAATCATCACCCAACTGGACAAATTCTGCATTGAAGGAAAGAATTATAAAAAATTGGCAGATTCTATGGGATTGAACATCACACAACTAGAACAAATTGAACAAGGAAACAAAAGTCCAACAGAAATATTGCTTTCAGTTTGGGAAGATGAGGGGAAATCGAAAGAAAGTTTTATTAAAGATATGATAACAATAGAACGTCATGATATTGTAGCAATGATAGAGGAACATCAAAAGGAGGAATAGTTTTAACTGTTGAAAAAAGAAACAGAAATTTTATAGAGTTGTGAAGATTCATGTTACCATTTTCTTATTATTTAAACATGTTTAACTTTGGACAGTTCAAAATATTTTCAAATGCCTAATTTCTAGAGCTTTTGGCTATTCTGTATTGGGGTCCTTCCAATCAACAACGATCACAAAGATGCCTTTGTGGATATAGGTAGGTCATCTGTTATCAGGATGCCTAATCCCTGCAGTTTTAAACAAGGATATTTGGGGAGAGGGGGATTTTCCAGACTAGGTTGGGTAACTTGACTTATAACAGCTGACATACACATGTCCCAAAGCAAGGTGTTTTTATAAAAGCACGATACTTTTAACTAGGGAATGTGTTTAGTAAAACAATGACGGTTTTTTATTTGAACTGAGTAAATTTCTTCAGATGATGTTAGGAGACAATGTTGAACAAAGTTCAAAGGGCGGGGGTTGCAATCTCGTTTCCATTGATGGGATAGTTACAATACTTCTCTTGTATCTGTTGATAAAATATGTATTCATTGCAGTGAATAAATCAATATAATTACCCAAGATATTCATCAAGAAATTTGTAGGATGTTTCATTCAAATTTTATTTCAACTTGATTTAAATACAATAATAATAATTGAAAATCTTCTTTAAAACGAAAAGAAAAATAATTTCTGAAATCAACTACTTGGAAAAAATGAAGAAGGGGTGTTTTAAACAATGTGATTGTCTGACTCAGGATCTCAAACAGAGCCCATCAATATGTTTAAATTTTTCAAAAGAAGAATTTCCCCAAAGTGGGACAATAAAGATTTATATATAACTGTACAATAGTTTTTGGGGGATTTGCTTACAAAACGAGATGAACCAGAATAGGTAATTTTACAAAAAAATCATTATCGAGTTTTATTGACAACATAATAATAATGTACATATTTACATACGCAGCCTGCTAAATATTGAGGATCCTTGAGGGAAAAATATCTGAAGCTGTGGAAAAACACATAACTTGAGTCTAAGCATAAAGGTCCTCTTACTTGCTCCAAACGCCATTTTCAATAAAGTAGTGAACAGATTCTCTATTCTGCATTACAGGTCATGACTTAAGTAATGACGCTTTACTGTTAAATTTGTGATTGATACATTAAGTATTGACCTTGACCTATGACCATGTCATCGTGCAATAGTTTTTCCACATTGCTCCTTTTTCTCAGAGGATTCTTTTGACGAATTGTCCAGTATTTCCATAATGTGAAGACAGCCCCTGTTATATACAAGAAAGTGCATGATGCTACAATAGAAAGTCCTATCTTATGGGATAATTTTGTACAAACTGTCAGATATTGAAGACCATCCACAGTGTTTGCCCCATGTAACACTGAAGTACCAGGTGGACACTGAGACATACAAGTACCAGTACAGTAGTCTATGAAACCTTGAGGGCAAATCTTGGTTTCATCTGTTGAAGGCAGTTTCTTTTCACATTCTTCTGGATGTTTCTGTGAGCAATAGCTGTTAAAAATTGGAAATGTTGCATTGGGGCATATCTGGATGCACTCCTTTTTGTGTACGTACATGCCACTAGGGCAAGTGTTTCTACAAGATTTTGTCACATTTTCTTTTAATAACCATGGGTGCTTCGAAGGACATTCTTTTACACATTCATTTGTAGGAGTTAGAAGTTCATTCGGGGGTGAACATTTTTTCAAACATATTTTGTCGTCTTTAGAATCAACAGACTTTACAAAATCACGAGGACATTTTGCAACGCAATCTGAACCTTTCTTATAGGGATGATTGTCAGGACATTTCTCTACACACTTATCATCAGGAGTTTGTAACAACGAATGGGAAGTACAATTTGTTGAACATATCTTTTCCCCAACAATTTCCATGTAGCCATTTGGACAAGACTCTATACACGACTGATCTCCTTCCTTAACAAATTGTACTGCGTCTGGACATATCTTCACACATTCATTTTTTTGATCTATAAATAAATTTTCGGATGGACAAGATGAGACACATTTAGAGTCATGTTTGTATTGTCTGCATGCTTCACATCGGTCAGGTCCAGCACCAGAACAGCGGCCAAGATCTGAACACTCACTATGACATTGCTGGCACATAACTCCATCAGTAAAAGTTCCATTTGGGCAGGTAGAAACACATTGTCTGAACTTAACTAATAACTTTTCTGGGCATTGGTCAACACAGTTTCCTTTTAAGCCAAAGAGACTGGGAGGGCACCTTAGAACACACGTACCATTTTCTTCTTCAAAAGTTAGAGGGCATTTTTCCACACATTTATTGTTCAGAATGAGATTGGTGCAGTGGTCTGTACACTGATTCTTCTGTGGGTCCAGATAAGGATGTGTCATTGGACACTCTATCACACATACTGTATCAACGGTTGGAAATCCATTTGGACATTTGTCATAGCACACAGAGTTGTAAGAAACCCCTGGACAATGGTCAGTGCAAAAGTCACCATTGATAAAAGGATATGCATCTGGACATGACTCGATACACCTTTTGTTTGCAACATCTGTTAAGTATGGTGAACACTTTTCTAGACACTCTTCCCGATATAAAAACTGTTGACAGCTTCGAAAACACCCGGCAGTGTTTTTCAAATGTGAAGGGCAATTCACAATGCAAGTTTTATTACTGGTTAAAATAAAATTGGATGCAGGGCATTCTTCCACACACTGTCCATTTAGAACATACCCTGTACAATTTCTTATACATTTCCCATCTACAGTATAATAATTGTCTGGACAATGGTTGACACATCCTTGGTCCAGCTGGATTTTACCCAGGGGACACTTTGTTACACAAGTCCCATTGAAATAAACAGGTTTGGGCAATTGGCAAAAGAAAACACATCTGCCTTCTGATATCTTGTAAAATGGAGCGCATGTGAAACAATCACTATCTCTTGGTCCATTACATGTTTCACATAGTTGATGGCAAGGCTTACAAATCCCAGCCCCAAATAGATCCCTTGCAGGATAATACCCATCTGGACAATGGTCCACACATTTTCCAGCAAAAGAAAATTCTGGACAAGTGTCTAAACATTTTCCGTTGTTTTCAAATGTTTCTTTTGGACAGGTTTTCACACACTGCATTTTATATTGTTTATTTTTACATTTATTGCATTCAAATTCAGTTTTACCAAAGCAGCCATCACATTCAGGGTGGCAGTAGTCACAATGCATTGGCTTATTATTTGGCCTAAATGTGTCATTAGGACATCTATTGATGCAGAACGTGTCATTTAGGATACTCCACGAAACTGGACACTGCTCTTCACACGTTCCATTAGAGGCATACGTGCCATTCTCACAAAGAGACACACAACGGCCATCTCTATATTTAACTATGTCATCCACCTCATATGATCTCCAATTAAGATTCCAATAACCAAAATTGCATCTTGTTATACGTCGACATCTTTGACCCCTAGGTGACATGACCGGATATGAACCAACTTCATCAACCTGACATGGATCGATCTACAAAGGAATATAGATATTTTATATTTATATTTTTTCAACAAAAAGTTGCAAAAACAAGTTTTGGAAAAACTGTAAATGCAGCATGGGCATCTAGGAAAGAGGTGAAGAAGATGCATATATCTACATGGAGACGAATATCAACATTTTTAAGTTGTTGGAAAACATTCAGAACTATACCAGAAACACTCTCTCGGAAATACAACAAACAATTTCTAATTTGTTGCATTTATTTTGACTCGCATAGGGCATTATCCATGCACCACAATTTTGACAAACTGCAATCTGCCCCTTTTTAAGCAAAATCCTGGATCCACCTGTATTGATATTTCAACATTGAATACTGCCCTGACTGGTAAACTTATGTGCCCAGATAACTTCTTTTTTAACCCTTCACTTTGAGAGGATATCATATCAGATAAAGTATGGGGAGGTCTGGGATTCTTTAGGACTTAAAATTCAGCCTTTTTGAAGTTTTTGGGACCTGGGATATTTTATTTTCTAGGGATTTGGGGTTTACTTATATACCCTGGGAATAGTATCTGATGTTTTAAATGTCTGGGATTTGGAATTTGAATTTGAATTTCTATGAATTTGGAATTGAGTCATTTTCTGGAACTAGGGTTTCACTATTTTGTTTTTTTAGGGTCGTGGATTTATTAGAATAAAATAAGATGATAACACTCAGTCCCCTCATGAAAAACAAATGTGCCATGCCAGGAGTCGATTTACTTTTTTTTCACAGAGCGACCAAAAAACATGATTATTAAGAAAATGTCTGAAATCTATAAATATCTAAAGGTCCCACCCTATACTTTATAATGGGGCAGAAACGGTCGGTCCCTCGGACCCTCAAGTAAATCGAGCCCTGGACTCAGTATGATGCTGTGCTGCTTTCCGACACAAAAGCTAGCTCTATGAATAACATCAAAACCATCCCCCCCCCCCCCCCCTAGAAGTTGATACCGGCGAAAAAAGGTGGCGCCTCTGCTGATTATTCATGGGCAGTCGGACTATGAATAGGAAAAGATCATTCACAAGTTTCATTCAAGTGCCTAACTTTTTTGTGATATTTACTGTCTTATTTACAGCGTTGGATATATATATAGCGATACAGACGCGTGAATGAAACACACACGTGTTCTTTTACTTTGGAAATTAGCCTATTCGTAGTCTTGAGTTTGCATGAGCTCCGGCATCCCTTTGGCTAAAGAAGCCCTGACACCAAGTGTAAATATACAAGTATGTCATTTGGCTTCTGGGGCCAAAAATAGGCTCGTGTCACCCATGGCTGAGCCGTCCCAACAAGCAAGCCATTAGGGGCCACTGATGGACCACAAGTGGCACAATCATCGGTCCATTGTCAGTCCCCACTGACGTTTCATTGACATTTTGAAATCAGTGGCCCTCAAAATTTCCTATATTGGTCCATTGAAGGACCGCTGATGGACCGCTGATGGACCACTATTGGGTCCATCATCGGTCCATCTACGACAGCCACTGACGGCCCATCATCATTCTGCTAATCGTGCCTCGGAAGTGAAACAACCAAACTGAAAAAAGTATCATAATCTACAGATTCCCAGCTGCAATTTCGTATAAATCAGAAAGCGATTGGAGAAGAAAAAATAACTAAAATTATCGATTGAAAGATTCAAACCAGTACGGAATATGGTTTTTTTTATCATTTTAATTTCTGATTTATATCACAGTGCAGCTCAAGGTGTCTATTATTTGATACAAGTTGAATTGTAAACATAATTTTAAATGCGTACGGGCGACAACAACATTAGCGACTAGCTCTGTTCAAGTATTCCG
>JAVSBT010448880.1:0-24494 GCA_033118115.1 Pharyngocirrus eroticus
AACGCACCAGTGTTTTCAAAATTACGAGTGCGATGCGAGTGTGGTGCGATCGCACTCGTGTAATTTCAAGGCCTGTTGTATCTATTTCAATGTTGCTAAAAAAAATCAATCACATTTTTGTCCCTCTCTTTGGACATAGCTATTGCTGCTAGGCTTGAAGTAATCATAGCAGAGAGTCGGTTTTATCAGGGAGGGGTAAGGTACAATGTAGAATCCTTATTGCCCAAATCAGGGGGTGTCTATTTAGGTAAGGTTTGACTATGGGGTGACCTTTTCCATTGATATCTTTTCTTTTGTGGATGATAAATGCATGACTTTCTCCCAGGGTGTAATGAAACATCATACTTGAATAACTGTGAAAGTTTTCACACTTGAGTATCACATTTTCAGAGAATAAATTTTATATGTCAAAAGGCCAATATTTCTTGAAAGTCGCTGTTAATTTTGAGACTACATTATGGTATAACGAAAGCAGAGAGAAAAATAGGATTAATAAATAATGCCTACATCAGACCACACTTGAAAAAACACTTATAAACAACATAGCAGGAAAAATTGGAAGTCCCTGATGCCCAACAGGGCCTGCATTTGAAGATAGTCTACATTTGTACAAGAAGTATTTCAAACTTCAATGGCAGAAATCTCCTGAGGGCAAAGATTAAAAAAGTGAATGTCCAAAACAGTTACTAGTTCTTTCCTTACAATACACCCTGGGGAGGTTTTAACTTGGACATAACATCAATTTTTCAACTTCTTTTTTTTCTTTCAAAGTAATCATTGGATTTACCCAATAGTTGATTACATTAGTGCATTGGATTAAAACAGCTTTGGAGTTTGGTACAGATTATCGTTCAGGTTTTAGCATGCAATGAAAATGTGATAACCGTTTAAATAATTTAGAATATTTTGTGAAAGCAGACAGAGTCAGAGTTCAGATAATTAACACAAGTCTGAGAATGAAGTTGGTGTTGCTTTGACTTGTGCAAATTTATGATTTATAATCTTTGACACACTTTGTTTTCATGATGTTATAGAATCCAGACCAAATGTTCTTTGCTGTTTTTAACCATCTGCATAATATACATTTTCACTCAATTTAAGGATATCCATTTTGTATTTTGTTTGTTTCGTTTTTCAATTTTAAACAGCTTAGGATCCTGAATAACACATGCACACCTATAGGTATAATAAAGTCATTTGCCTTGTCTTCATGAATGGTCATCAGAATATGACCTTGAAGAGACATGTTCATTAAAAAAAGATGGTTCCTGTCGCACACAGATTTTTTCCTTTCATATTTCCATAGTGACATAGGTATTTTTTCATCTGAGCATCTGCCCCTATATAACAAACCTTGATCACCATAGCTGTTTCCACCCATTAGCTAATGAAAGCCTCAGGTGGTATTGGCGGCAGACATCACCTCCCCATAGCCAAAACATATTGTCACCATTGGCATGTATGTCATAATGACAGATAGTTTTTTTATACTTTTCTCCCATCATTTTCCCTGGCAATGTTTTGTTTTCATACATCTGACATAATGACACTAAATTTTTATACTTTTTCTTACATTTCTTTAGCTGTGGATGTTTTATTTTCAAACATCCTTCCTTCATTAAATCTGGCCTTGAATAGCCAAACCTTACTTAAAGACCACCTCACTAAAAAGAACCAACTCTGATCTAGGACATTTCAACAATAGGTGCTCAATTTATGAATTAATCATATATCCTGAGTAAGAAAAACATTCTCAATTAGACCACTGCTTTATTTAGGCCACCTCAAGCTCAGTCCTACAAGTGGCTTTACTAGAGAGGTTTTGGCTGTATATGCTGCTCCCAGACTAATATCACACCAACATTTTTATCAAATATTTGCAATGCATTCAGCTTTAGAAACTTGAGATATTTTGTATCAAAGAAGGATAAAGAAAGGTTCTCCTATAGAACACATATTGGCAAATAATGATTTCATTTACTGTTATCAGATGTTCTAAAAATGGGGATGTTGTTTTTGGCTTGAGCTATTCAATAATGCGACAGGAAGAAATAACCAGACAAAATTACTTTAATGATTTTTGGGGATAGTCTCAAGGCAAGTAGGATAGGGATAGCACACCTGTATTATAATAATGATAATAATAATAATAATATTTATTTTTCATTAGATTTTTACAAAATGAACATATACAAATATATACAATAGTGGAAGGCTCTCGTAAAAGTGCAACTTAAAATGGGACAAAAGTTATGGAAACTGAGACCTGGACAGTTGCTTCTCCCCTTCCTACACTTAAAGAGAAAGATCAAACGCCAAAAGTGCTACAATTTTACAGTACTGAGAATGGACCTAAAGTTGCATTTGAAGGTAGCTGCCAGTCACTTCGACCAAAGAACTAAACAAGATTAGAAAAAATAGGAGTTTTCCTCTAGCTGGTTGCCAAAAACAATAAATGTTAAGTGAACTCCAAGTGAGGAGAAATGTTTAAGTAAGCTAATGCGAATTCCCTTAATGTGTTTGACCTATTAGAAATCATTTGAGACGCTTTAGGACGTATTACGACACTAACAATGCTTATCTTGCATAGTCTTTCCCATGGGTTGCAGCCTTCTTTGTCATTATTTTAACCATTGTGTTGAATTATTGATATCCTTTTGAAAAGTGGTTTTGATCTGAAAACTAATGAGATTTTTTTTCTAATGGAAAACAAAAGTAGCTGGCTGAATAATAACTGATGTTATAAAAATAGTGGAGAAGATGTATGTAGTAATTTTATATAGAAGTATCATCATTTTTTCCTTTAACATAAAAGTTTATTTATTGACCTAAAATAATGCAAAAACTGTTTGGTTTGTTTTTGGGTTTTATCTTTCTTTTTCTTCTTAAAGTTAAATTTGAAATAAAAAAATACTTGTGACAGGATTAGCCAGACTTTTCATTAAACTTAAAACTCTGTAGATCCCTTTCTTGAGCCGTTGCCATGATTGTTCACTTAAATTGCTTTATCTCTGGAGAGAGTTTTTGTCCACTTATCTTAATGGCGTTGTGATTTGGGTGTTAAGCCATATAGTAATTGGGAAATTCCATTTACTTTTGAGGTAATTCAACAGGTGAAAAAAGTAGGCTAGATTTTTGTTGTGTTGAGTGCTTGATTAATTAAAAAACTGGTCTTTTGTAAGCTCTCTTTTTAAAACAGAGCCTGTCCATACAACTTGAACTTGACCCTTTGATGGACAGGGATATGAAAGATTTGAGTATCAAAGGAAGCAATAAGACCTGAAACATTTGAAGGTGAAGTTTTCATTAAATAAGGTTCTCTTGGAATACATTGTTTGAAAAAAGTGTGATCTATAGTGTTGTTAGTGATGTTGAGTCACATATGGAGTCAACACTGAATTTATTGGTGAAAGATACGAAAATATAGATTAGCGAAAGGTTTGTAAGAGACTTGATCTTTCAATTCTTTATTATTTGTTATTACATCCCCCTTTTCATTTATATCATCAATGGTGTCTTCCTCCATTTCCTTTTCTTCTTTCTTTTCACAGTAGTAGGGTTTAGTTTGTCTCACCCATAGTCAGAAAATGAAATAATGGCAAAGTATTCTACATGTTATTTGTGATACCTAGTAGGAGTTTCCAGGTTAGCTTCTTTTCATTGCCAGAAAGGAATGGAAACTTTGCTTTAAAATCACAGCAGATCATGTGTAATTAGACTCCTGAGAAGTTCCTGTTGTCGTTCTATATTTTTAGGTACGTGGGATGAACTTAAATATGTGATAAAGAAGAAAGAATGAAATAGAATAATACCAAATCAATCATCGTCTGAAGTCACTGAACTTTCAATTAAAACCTTGCTACAACAAAATTGATTTAGAAAACAATTTAGCAGAAAAGTAACAGAGTACAGCAATACTCATTTGCTTAAAGAGTAACACAAAATCAACTCCTAATTGCTTCCTTTACACATACATAGCTATGTCACTGCCAGCACACACATCAATCATCTTTTGACAGGATCATATCCGCCAAGATGAATGACAAAATGGACTTAATGAAAATTATCCTAGTTCTTGGTTCTCTTTGGCAAAAGTCTTCTTCTTTCTATAGATTTATCTTTTTCTTTTGAAAAAAAATACAATGTTCATTTGTCACCAAAGACATTTGGTTTGGACTTATTATGAGGTATCAGACAGAAAAAAAAATAGGATAAGGGATGTCTCTTTGCTAGGCCACAAATAACAGCATCCTCTTATATGTTGAAATAAATATTCTGTTAATTAATCATTCAATTCAATTAACTGGTGCATTTATTCTTTGCCTAATCAACCAAAATAGTCTAATTAGTTTTTTGTGGGGTATAAGAACATGGCCAAACTTAGGAATAAAAGTAATCCATTATAAATTGTATCTAACATGCATGGATTTCACTGTGGAGATGTGTTTTTGAAGGCATTGCTTCAAACTGTTTGACCCGCAGGTTAAGAAATCCTTGTACTGTCATATCATGTAATGATGAAGGCATCCCATTTGATTATCAAGCAATCCATTTTCAAAACTTGCTACGTAAATCTCCTTGAAAGTGTGATAAAACTTTTTGTTACAAAAGAACTAAAGATTAAATATGATTAGAGAATAAAAGAGTCAACAGTTGAAACAGAGCTGTCATAATGACAGATTGACCTTTTCTGTGTTACATTATTTCGAAATAAATTAAGTTATATTTTGTTTCATTGAAAATGCTCATTCTGTGATTATATGTGCCCTTGTGACAATAGTGATAATATCAAAACAAACAATTGAATTTAGAAGCCATTATATGTTTTTATTTTATTTTATACTTTCTGCAATATTAGCTTGGCCCAGAGTTCCATCAGACTGATGTATGTCTTCATACTCAGCTATAAGCATGTGCTTGAAAGTTGTTCACTCCTCATAGACTAGCCCACCACAGTAAATTTCCCCCAAATCATCTAGTAATAATGTGACCTTCCTACTCCTAGGTCAAGTTAAGCTAAATTGGCACCAGCATTATAATTTGAAAACAAAGTTTAGGTCCCTTCACCTTCTAGTGTGTTCAATACATCAAACACAGGTAGTATTTTGCATGTTTAACCTTGTATTTTACTGCACAAATATAACTTTATTGCCTACCAAATTAACCCACACAATTTTGAACCAGTGTCCAGAGTATGAATAAGATCTTAAGAAAGTCCATATTTAAATCAAATCTTGGCCTCTCCCTACAGTGTTTTTCTAATATCCTTTCCCAAAGCTGTATGCTGTAATCTGCCAGGGCTACTTATGGGCTGACATGGTTTTTGTTTTCCTTGACAATGAAATATCAATACATTTTCAATGAATGTAGATAAAGAAAGAATGAAAAAAATACTAGTTTCTATCCTGAAGCCTCTATGGCTTGTCTCTTGTGTGGCTTTCCTTAAGACATTCGTTCGATTACAGTAAACCATAGTAATCAACACCCTGATTGGATGAATTGAATATATCAGTATTGTGTTACCATTTCGATGGTTCCTTTATGTACCAATTGTGTCAGCCATCTACTAAAAAATTGAAATTGGCTGCACTTGAAAGACTCCAGATTTCATTTCTCCCAGGGGGTGGTTACCTCAAAGGGGTTCTTCAATCAAGGTTGGGTATATATGCCATAAATCAAAATCTATTGATCTTATTTTGCTTCAAGGGCTTGTAACATAAAAGTCGAATGATTTCCTGTACATGTAAGAAGAAAATCTTCTTTATCCAAAAAGAAGAAAAAAGTAAAAAAAAAAACTCATGCCTCTAACAAGTATTATCATGTATCTTTATCTATTTATTGTTTCTGTTGTAGATACCTGCTAGGCATGTCACATGCTCTTTCATTGGAGATTAATCAATGTGACAATGAAGGCTGCAATGCCTTGTTTTACTGTGTCAGCAGTGGACACATGCCGTTGTTTAAGATGTTACTAAAAGCTGGTTGTCATGTCCAAAATGACAAACATAACCAGTCCATTTTGATGCAAGCAGCCCAACATGGACACATGGATATTGTCAAGTATTTGGTGGAAAATGCTAAAGAAATTCAATTGGATTTACACCAAAGAGATAAGCAAGGACGAAATGTACTCCATTATAGGTAAGCATCAATCAATAGGCTTATAGCACTTAATGAATAGTTAATTTTATAATATTTGCGTAATATAATTATACTATTTCACAAAGAATGTATAGAGGAAGGATGTGTTTTAATTTTGTGAACCATCATTTTGTTGATATTCTTAAGTCTGTAAGATGACCTTTTGCGAAAACAATATACACAAGAAAATTCATGCCTGAGAAATGATGGGAAAGACCAAGCACACAGAAGTTTGCCAAAGCTGCCCAACAAGATACTTTGCTTATCTTTAAAGACCTCCTCATACTTTTGCAATAAGTTAAGTCATAATTCCCCACAGTCTTGTATTGAACTGGAATAGATATGATAGGCAGTAAATCTGTCGATTCATTGGTATCCATATATAATCCTTAAATCCAGTGATTGATGTTCAATTTAAGAAAAACAACTTGAGCTTTTGTGTGAACCCCTAACTACCCTTATCTTAACAATAATTGAATAATTACTCATGAATTAAATGAATTATTATGATGGAAACCAAATTGTCAGATTAATACCCCAACACAAAAATAACTAATGATGATTTACTAGGAGCATATTTCTTTCCAAGTCATTTCTTGTATACAAAATTATTGATCTCTTTAATACATGGGTTTTACACAAACATAATGAAGTAATTATATTACTATGCATTAAACTTTCAGGCTCTGCATACACTCCAAATACAATACAACTATCATCAATGATTCTCCCTATTTTACAGGGTTTGTTATGCAAATTGCACAAAAATACAATAATCACATAGCAACTAAAATGACCTACTTACTATATAGTTCTTATAATCATAACAAACAAGGGCAGAAAGAAATCACTTTGAAGATTTAAAATGTTCCACTTTATATCCTATAGGATAATAATACTTTTGTGAGTGCATATGATTTTTTAAATTTTAAATTTTAGATTTTCTAAAAAACTACCTAACTCTTCTGGTTAGAGTCTACAGTTCTGGAGTAAGTTTACATAACCAAAATAAATGATACAAAATGTTTTTTTGGTAATTATAAAGATGTTTTGCTGTCACCTAAATGTGAAGATATATAGAACGCCCTATTCTACTCCTGAACATCCCTGACTCAGAAAACAAAACAATACTTTCATCAGCTAATGTTGTTTGAACCAGAAAAGTGGCAATGATATACACTCTGGATGGACATCATTCATCTAATGAGTTTCCAGGGAATTTACAGGATGGCCTCATTTATGGATAAACAACTACTGAAACTGTTTGAAAGAGCACACTGTACTTAATTTGCTCCGCCAACTTTGAATGTTTAGTGTTGGACCTTCTTCATTTCCAATTGTAGAAGAATTCAGCTCTTTGGTTGCTATATGGCAAGGAAAATTTTCTTACTGTTGGCAAAGGGATCATGGTTTATTCTTGAAAAAGGCCCTTTCTGCAAATAAATGTACCAGAATTATAATGTGCTTACATTTTACATTTCGAATAGTTAGCTTATAGATGGATATATCAGATATTATATAAAAGAGATGGTAGATATAATTGTCTACAAAAAACAGCAAATATCAGATATCAAATGTAAATAATCATTACACATTGAAAAATAATGAATTACTATTTCTAGGATGACATTTGTATCTAGCTGAATAACATGTCATTATGAACTTTTATTCATCTGATATGTAATATAAGGTTTGGTGTATTTATAATCAAAAGGAAAAAAAACCTACACAATTGGAATGACTGCATGCAACAGGTGAAAATGGGGACTCGGAGTGTTTTATTTTGGCCATCAGCAGTAATCAGAAGATGGTTCTGATTTTTCATTGGCTTCTTAAAACTAATAAAAGTTATTCAATGATAAATGAGACAATTTCAAAGAAAGCAAAAGGTCACATTTTCTTTGATTGCAGTCACTGATGTTGGAGATGTTTCCTGTTTGAAAAAGAGGCTGCCTTCTCTTTTTATTCTACAATGATCTATTGACTGCACATGATAAGTGTCAAAAGAAACAATGCTTTAAACTTTTTACTTTTTTGTCAGCTTAATATTCTCCAAGACCCATAAAATGGCAATCAGGTTGTGTTGATTGCTCATAAAGGTCAAATAGATAAAAAAAAAAAGCATTTAAGATAAATTTGATGGCTACCATTGTCAGCATTTCCATCCATTAAGCAATTAAGCTAAGGTTAAAGCTACCTTTTCTGGTCCTTAGCATTAAATATTTTGCATAAACCTTTCCCTTGGAGTGTATTTAACCATTGTTACAAAATCAATAGATTCATATCCATATGTTTTTTTAAATTCAACAATTTGGAAAGTCGTGCTACTTTTGTGGATCCCTAGATCACAAGTAGGGACCAGGTTGTATTACATCGATATGTATTTTGATTTCAGAAATCATCAATTGAATGACATTTATGAACACAATTGATTTCAGGTTAACACCATGTTTGTGGTAAACTATACCTGCACCAATATGTACAAATTTCATTCTCGGGCATGATTCTACATCCATTTATATAAATATATCTTCTATAATAAAGAATTCATTTGTACTGGCATGATTTCAGATATCTGTCGATGATTAAGGTAAAAATGTCTTGTTTTAAAACATGGAAAAAGCTGTACTTGTCTCTTGTGTTTGTGAACAGTTTAACCTACCAGATATGCAGCCATTTTGATGTGTAAGAATGAAATAAAATTCTTCCCGAACCCTCTCCTATCTTATCCTATCCTTGGACAAAAACTGAATAACATAAGAAAATTGATATTTTTTTGCGTTTAGAGCTATAGCCATGTGATTGCAGTCTTTTTTAAAACAATAAATGTCTTGTAAGCTTTTATGCAGGTAAGGTTGATACAGTAACCCTTGCATCAAGTCCTTTGATAATGAATAGCATATTCTCATAACTGTATCTTTTATTTTTCAGTCTTACTGGTGGACACTTGGAAATGTTTGATTATTTGACAAGAAGAGGAGTCAAACTACATGAAGATAACAATGGGAGCACAGTGTTGATGCAGGCATGCCAAATGGGAAGTGTAGACTTTGTGGAGTATCTATTAGACAGGTCCAACCAGTTAGGCGTGGATATGAACACCAAGGACAAATCAGGAGAAAATGCACTCTTCTATGCTGTGAGGGGTAAGAGGTTATCAGTCATCAATATGCTTCTACAAAATGGCATTGAACTCTCCAGTAATAAGGATGGTATCAATGTTTTGTCCCAAGGTATGAGTGACCAGAAAGATGTCATCGTCCAGGCAATTCTCACAAGTCCAGTGGATATTTCCAAGGCTATAAAAGGGACAGATACATGTGGGAGAAATGTACTTCACCATTGCATAACGAGGGGGGATTATGAGCTTTTGGTGAAAATGTCACAGTACTACGACCCAGCTAATGATGCTGATGTTGAAGGCATAACGATCCTAATGAGAGCTTGTCGACAGGCAGATATCAACACTGTCAAATATGTTGTGGAAACTCTCAAAGCAGATGTGACCAAGACAGATTGTAAAAACAGAGATGCCGTGTTTCATGCAGTAGAAACTGGACAAATAGATATTGTGGAATACCTCCTTAAAAGAGTGGAAAAACTCAATAGTGATAGTGAAGGGGTCACTGTTCTAATGGTTGCAATAAAATTAGGGATTACTGAAATTGTAGAACAGTTATTAAAGTCTCAGTTTGCAAGAACACTGATGGAGGGAAAGGATAATAACCAATGCACGTGCATCCATTACTGTGCCAAATTCCGACGTGAAGTTTTACTTCACATTCTTAATGCCAATAATTGTGATTTAAACCAAGCAGACATCACAGGTCAAACTCCCTTAATGTATGCTTGTTCTTACGGACACCCTGGTGCCTTAAATTTGTTGTTGAAGTATGGAGCCAACATTGATGATGTTGATGAAAAGGGAAGAAATGCTGTTCACCATTGTTTCCAAAGAGTGACCAGTTTACAGTGTCTCAAGGTGCTAATCAAGTATGATGTTGATCTTAACCATCAGGATAATGCAAAACTCACCCCTATCATGTTGGCTTGTCAGAAGTGTGCCTACACCCAGATACCGGTCATAAGTTGCCTGGTCAAGTATGGGGCAGATCCCGTGTTGCAGGACAAAGACGCCAAAGACGCTTTGGATTATTGTCCATTTGATGGAGGATATGTCAGAGCATTGTTGAAAAAAGCTGGAGGTAAGAAATGTATAGAAAAATCTTCACCATTGTAGAATATGTTGGCTTGCAACCAAAAAAGGATATAAAAAATGGATTCCCTTAGCTACCTAGTAAGTAGACGAGCTAGTTAATTGTCAATCAGGCTTGAAAATACCGTGGGAAAGCTCTCTAAGGAAAATGTACATTTTCATTACACTAAAGAAATTGAAAGTTATGGAATAGTAATAATTTTGAATTTTGATAGTTTTTGCTTTAGTAGTAACTAGTAAATGACAGCCTTCCTATACCTGTACATAAGGGGATTATCATGTGTCCCCCCTTCTCCTTAAGGCAAATTAAACAATTAAGTAAATACTCTGACATATCTGGTAGTGGCACCTTTTTTAGCTTCATGTAAAAGTGGAAATGGGGACATTTTAGAGCAAGTTTGTGACAGAACCCAATGTATGACCCTAGAGAAGGCAAAAAGGTGTAGTTTATACTAGGGGACATTTTTCTTTTCATCTTAATTAAGAAAGGCCGTGATAAAGACCCATAGATATAATTAATCAGAGAAAGATCAGTCATGATAAGATTTCTAGTCCTACCATTTATCATTTTTAAGCCATACCTCTAGCTATTTCTTTATGCAAGTCCCATTGCTAAATTGGACAATTTGTCATCTTGTCTTATTCCATCCTAACCTTTAAGCCCATCCTATTATTACAGTCTAAAAGATGTCAACTTATATTATAGTGTAAAGATTGATTTCTATATGAAAAAAAGGAGTTTAAACTTTTATTTTTATGACCATCTATTTTTTTGTCTATTATTTTCAAAAACCTTTCATGTTGACATGTCCATATTTGGAAATTTATCTTAGGGAGTCCCACCCACAATTGCTACAATGCAGCACCGCGTATCTCACTTTACAGCAGGGAACATTGAAGCAATTTATAATGACAAGTCATGCTCAAGGATTCCATAATCCCTTGACATGGGATTAATCTGAAGATATTCCTGTTCATTGGTCATTGCTTTATCCATTAGACCACCATATCTCTAACAGATAGTTCGTTGAATGGCAGAAAAAGTTGTTTCAGTTTCCTTTTTCCAAAAATAAGAAATTGAATTCAACTTTTAATAAGCCATATGAAACTTCAAGATTAATTTTAAAGACTCTCTTTTCAAAATTAATCATTATTTTTTAAATCCAAAATCAAGGTTTTCATAAATCTCTTTCCTTATTTATATCAAAATCATAACAATTATTGAAATTGAAAAAAACCCAACTCTGTCCATGATTGGGAACATTAGAACAAATAGGTATTGCTATGATAGCGTACAGAGAACTGAAAATATTGACAAATTGGTAAAGTTTTGACCTTCAAACAACATTACCTTTGGGATACAATCTATAATTATGCAGTACAGAAATAACATCTATGAGATGATAGATAAATAGTATGTCACCTCATGACTTGTACTTCTGTCACAGAGTTCAGTCTCTCTGTGATAAATCGTAATTCTAGCATTAATTAAGGCCCTGATTATCTAGGTCAATTGGTTTACAATCTCTTGTATATAGAGAGAGTAGGATATAAATTATAATTATTATACTTTTATTTTATATCATACTTGTTTTTGGTGCAACTTTATCATTTCCTGGCAATCACAACTATATATAACATAATTCAAACTGTATCATTATATCTCATATGTAATTGAAATGTTGTGGTTGCATCAAACAAGTTTGTAAACCTCAAATTAACATTTAAACCTTTGTTATTCAATCTTAAAGAGGTTCCAGATCCAAATTATTTCCCATTGATTTAAATTACCGGTTAAATAAGATTCAAATTGAATGATTGATAATAAAGATAAAGTTAGATGCTTGTGAATAGATAAAAACTTATAATTTCTATGAGAATAAATGATTTTAAGTCTAAGAGTAAAGTTTTTGTGGGTCTTATTCGTATAATCCCGCTTAAGTTTTACAAGAGGGTTTCAAATGTTAAACCATGTATGCTTAAATAATAAATATACATGTATAAGAATCTGCTGCTTATGGCAGAAAAAGATAAATACATTCCATCTATGTGCTCATACTCAGCTCTTCACCTGCCATAAAAACATGTAAAGGAGTTACAAAGATTTTGTGATAATTATCAATGCCATAATGTAAAATCTACCTAAATCATTTTTGGGGGTTTCTGGAAAATTAAGAAAAAAAATCTTATTTTGTTATATCACAAGTTTATCTACGTGTGAATCATTGCTTAAAAAGCATGGAAATATAATTAGAATATGAAAATGGACTCTGTCAGTAGATGGAGACTACCATGAAGTACCTGAATCTGGGTACAACGCAAAATGTCAAAAAAAAAGTAAGGTGGGTTTTCGTTATGACATTGTTATGAAGGTCTATTTTATCAGAAATGCTGCCAGACCAAAAAAAAAAACACTATTGATTGGGGAAACATTTTTCTGTTTCTCTTTTGTTCAGTCAAGTCAACAATAGAAAAAAAATAGGTTTTCCAATTCTATCGCTTTAAAGCTAGTCAAAACAAAAGTCTAACCAGACAAAAATATGATTATGTAGTTACATGTTATTGTATAGGTCCTTATACCAAAGGGTAATTTCTAAAGATAATATGAATAGTAATTACTATTGTTGTTTTCCATAATTGATTTGTCATTGACTAGATAAGCTTAATGCCTTTTTGGACAAACCTCACATAAAAGCAGTCTCATTAAATGGACCACTAACAGACTAGGACCACCAAAAATTGACCCAGTTTGTATAGAGGTCATATTTATTCTACATGGTGAAATCTCACAAATGAGACAGAAGGAAGTCTTAACATATAGGTTTGCCTGTCAGGGTAATTCAATTTTGTGAGAGAAAGGGCAGGTTTAAACAGATGAGAATTGTCTTATAAACCTATAAGATACCTAATTATACTATTCTTTTTTTTTAAATGTATCAATTTGCTAAATTACATTTATTTTATGAAAGATGAAGCTAAAGTGACATTTCAACAGGATTTTAAATTTTATTTTTTGTTGCCGCTGTTCAGATTTCAAATGTTTTTTACCCAAATGACATGATAGTAATTTTCGTGATTAAGAAAAGTTATCTTTCAATTGACAATATCGTTCCTGTGATGGGTGTTTATGATATTAATTTATATCAATTAATGGTAAAATAGTTTATTAAGCATACTTGGGGGGAAAAAATAACATATGTAGTCAAGATACCGCATGGAGACATTATTACCAGATAAAAGTCCAATAAAGTCTTGCTAAAGGAAATAATTCCAGATGACAACAATAAAATCAGATATTAAACTCCCATTTGTCTTCATTAAAAATGTTTTGGAGAATTTTTGATGCAGGTGATATTTCCTAAGAGGCTCGCCACAATGCTACTGAATAATACCCTAGAAATTGGAATGTATTATCGTCCCATGATATCTAATAGCTAGTTATTGCCCTGGGTAATTTGATTACATGTGACTGACCAGATGATATATACATGCACTATGAATATTGTGTTGTTAATCTCCAGAGTTTTTATTTGTTGCAATGATTGTGTGACATTAATTGGAAGTAAAGTTATATTCTTGAAGGAATAAGTCCTGAATTGCAGAATTTCAAATATGTTATATTCATCATCAGGGTATTAAACCTATACCACATTATTACTAACTCACTGTTCCCATGTGGCTTAGATAGTTCAGATGGTAGAACAGTAGGAACGGTTATCCTGAGGGTGTGGGTTCGAGTCCACTCGAAGTCGACAGGAAAAATTTCTGTCTATTTATAATATTGCATTACAGGATTATCACCCTGGTGATGAATAAAATAGTACTTAATGAGAAATTGGAGAATTTCTAAATAAAAAATTGGCACTACGATATAGAGGAAACTCACGTGACATCCTAGCAGTAGATATTCTAGGATGTTCCATTCTTAATCAAGAAATGCATGTTCAACAAATTCACTAATTATTTTGTCAAACAACTCATTATTTTATATAGTTTTATGATCTAAGATGGTTTTAGTTTCCAAAAGATGGAAAGAGCTTTACTTGCATTGAGGACACACAAAATGGAAAGCAAACCCTGGATAAAAAATCTTTCATTATTTTTTAGGCATTTTCTTCAGGACATGTGCCTATATGATAAAAAATATATATACACAAATACCCCCTGTCCTGTATATATTTTTTTATCATCTATACAGTATCATATATTCATATTTTTTTCTTCCAGAAATAGACCAAAAAGAGCATGCAGCCTTGTTGGCATATAGACAACAGTTAAAAGATCAAGCTGAACTCAATGGGGTCCTGAGGGGACTAATCAACGAGGGCATATTTACAAGAACTCTTCAATTTGAAGTTATGAAAAGACCAACCAATGAAAGAATTGATAAACTGATTGAAATTCTTGCCACCAGGGGAACAAGGGCACTACGAGTATTCTGTAGCGTATTAAAAGACTGTCTTCAAATTGAACTTGCCTACAGCTTATTGAAGGCTGCATATAAAAAGGAAGAAGAAATACTGGTTTGATAAATGTGCTTTCGATTAAATAAAGGTTGATACAAGTACGTATAAATGTAGATAAGAATTTAGATTTCTTCATGATACATTTTAATACTTTAGAATTAGTGTTATTTTTGCACCCACAGAGAAAAAAAAAAAGATTTAATAGTTTTTGGGGAAAAGATTTAGGTACCTGAAATTATAATATTACATTAAAAGTATATCTTTGTATAGATATTGCATTTTAGTACTATAAGAAGGAAGCAATAAACTGTGTAACACAAATTTTGATAATAAACTTCATAAATACATAAAAAGTGGAGTTACAATTTAGATTTCTTTTTTATATTTGAGTTTTCACTATTCGATAAATGCCCTAAAGAGATTCAAAGAGTGAAGTTACAGAGGAACTTAAATAAATGATCAAAAAAATACCAAGTTAGAAACTTTCTACAGATATCCAGTTACTTTTTTCTGATCCATTTTTGATAATAATCTATTATTAGATGAATTTGTCCATAAACAATGCCTTCTCACTTACCTGTCGTAAGATTTTTAATCACGTTGCTGTAATACAATGTGATAACTTAATAATTGCAATAAATCAGCCATAGACATTATGCAGACACATCTTTTGTTATATGTATATGTGGATTGTGGTGATAAGTCTTCAGCTATCCGATGCAAAAAGTGTTATTTTCCCTGGACTAATATCATTCTATTGATATAAGAGATAAACTCACAAATACAAGAAGTAAAATATGTAGTATATATTTTTGTGTAGTGTGCTTTGTGTACAAGTAGCTTATAGTTACACATATGTATGCTGTGGAGATTGATCCTAATATCTGGGTACTTCACACATTTCATAAACACAAGGTTCTAGGTGTGACAAGATATGTCTTTTTGAATAGCATTACAGCCTACAAGATATTCCTTGTCATTTATTAGCTGCATTCTAAGGAGAACATAGATTTTTGAGCTCTCACTTAGTTGTGTAATCAAATTATAAGCCGCATAGTTGTTTACATTTTTTGAACTGCACCAAAATTTATAAAATCAAAACACAAACAAACGCAAATTGAATGAAAAGGTTTTCATAACAAGGTAGTTTATCTAGATAAAACATCCAAAGACAAAAGACAAAACTATCTCTTGAACATCTATAAAAAAACCAAAGCAAACGCAAATAGTAATACAGTTATATGATCTGAATATCATACGACTTGTAGCATGTAGTCATAAAATACTATTCATGTCCGGTGAATTTCAGTCTTATAATTCTTCATCATTATATAAAAATATAGCTTTGATATTTTATCCACCTAGTCAACTTTTAAGTTTGCATCTTCACTATTAATTGACTTCATTCACATCAATTGCATACACGTACATGTTAATATTGCTAGCATATAGATTTTCACTAAAAAAATAAGTCATTGCTCATTGGTTTTCTCTGCTAGCACAAGATGGCAGCAAATACTGGAATGTTATTTCAATAGGATCTCTCATGTCTAGAAAATTGTAAAAAAATATTTCATCATCTATGTAAAAACAACTGTAAATTACAGAGAAATTCGAATTAAAAAAAAGAGTATGACTAAATTTGGATGAGAGATAAAATAAATAACATCAACAGTTGTTATATCATAAAATAATCCCTGATCAGGTATTGAGAAGCCAGTGATACACATCCACAACCTCAAGAAGTACTATCAAATACTGGTAAGTTTTCAACATGAAAGACTTAGAGATTCCCACAGAAATTCGATCATTTCTAAAGGCAGTTTGCTTGTGTTGTTACCGCTCTTTTTCACCACTGCACCTTATTTCAATCTACTTTCTTCTCTGCAGTTCCTTTTGCTATCTTTGCTTTGATATAACTTTCTTTTTCTATCTTTGCTTTGATAGCATTTTCTGAAGAAAAAAAGATGAAAAATTCATTGTATTGGATTATAGCACTGCAAACATTCTCTAAATGGTTAAAAAATCCTTTTTATAAATTTCACAGATTAACTTTATTACCAAAACTTGTTCAACTACTATAAAATTTACCAAAAACAAAAAAGCTAACAACAACGTTTCTCAATTATCAATTACATAATCAAGAATCGTATTCTGATATAAAGAGTCCACTTGGCAGCTTTTAAACATGGGAAGCTTTTAACTTACTCCAAAATACTGCCATCAACCTTTCTCCGAGGAGATAGAGGACTCCAAAGAAACACCAAAGAACTGCAAAGAATGCTAGTCTCTGAGCATTTGATAATACTTTAAGGACAGTGTACACCCAGTAATTGGCATAGTAAGCAATCCACAAAATCCTAAAAGATAAATGAGGAATTATAGATTAAGGTTATTGTTATTATGCTAAACTTTAAAAAAATGAAAAATGAAATTTGTAAAATGTTTTTTTTCCGATTTTCATCAAATTCATCAACCTTAATAGATTAGATGTTTAATTTATATAGCACCTATTTCTATATTAAACCAGGAATGGGTGATGTTGATTATCTTTTGACATCCCTTCCCCAACTGCACAAATATACTAACTATAATCATAAAATTATAGCATCAATCTGTCCCTACATACAATAAAAGCAGTGATGTTTGGTAACTAAAATTTAAGTTAGACTCCAAGTGTATTTAACACAAGTATCATACCAGTGTTCCTGGTTATCAGATTTATCTCTTTACCATAAATGCAAACCTGAGGCTAATATATAGTATTACTCATGCAGCAATGTGATAACCATCGAACTTGCATTAAAACATAAATTGTGGAAATAATGTATATAGAAAAGAGTGGAATGTTAGAGTGAGGCGTGCAATGTCAGAAGACTGATGAAAAGCACCATATATATATATATATATAGATATGACATGCCAAACTATGCTTGAATCTCTTCACAGCTGGTGCGTTTTAGTTGGAATTTGCATCAGAAACTTGTTGCACATTCTTTACAGTATGATGTTAATCTTGAATTTAATCTCTGTATAAAAATAATTGCTCCCAATCCTTAGATATCTGTTGCTTGCATATTTCAAAACAGATAAGATCTTTCGTGTTTTTTTTCCCAAAACAAATGCTACTTTTGAAATGCATTTTAAAATGATATGAAATAGATACTCACCATACTTGATATATTGCTGCAAAGATTAATGTTATTTTGAATCCATTTATTCTTTTAGGATATGGATGGTATGAAGTAAACATATCAAAGAGTAAAAATAGGATGACTGTTGAATGCTGCAAAAAAGGAAGAAAAGTAAAATGTTTTTTTACCAATACTTAAATTCTACCATTAAAGTCATTGCTATATTACAAATTATAGATAAATATGTAATGCACTTTAGTATAATCATACAACAGATTAGAAACAATAAAATTATGGTACTACATGTATTGGAACCTTGTTTAAGTCATTATACGTTTCTGTTTACAACAGTCAAACTAATTGAAAGTAGATGAAATTCAACTTTTAAAAAATGTAGCGGTGACACCTAGTGTGAAATGAGATCAAGAGGAAGAAAATTGTTCCAACTGTCTATTCTTAATCTTACCATGACATGATTGAGCCAAGATGGAATAATTTTATCTAATGCTAAAGGGTACACCAATTCTCTATCAACTGCATATATTCCCCAAAATGTTACCACAACAAACTGAAATAAAGTAAAGATCACATTTTTACTAATACAAACATACATGTAATTAACGTGTGTCATGCTATTTTTCTCAAAATCTAGAAGCCTATGAAACTAACCAAGCATTTGAAGATTATTTTTACACTCTCAGGATAAATACAAATCATTATGGTTGTGATATAAATTTTTTGTCTACTTAAAATTTGCTGTCCAAAAGAGTGCTTGTTGTTTTAGTTTCTCTGTGGATAGCCCTGCCTCTGACAAAATAATTGTTTATTTTTAAGGATCTAGAAGTTTGGTTTCCCAAATCTGCAATGACCATGAATGTCAGCTATTTCTGTTTATATTGTAAATACTAATTATTCTAACTTCCCACATAGAGCACAGACAAATCAATGAGGAGAAAAACGCTTTTATCCAAAGCTGATTTTTAAAAATAATACTTACAGAGCCAACAGGAAAAGCTAAAGAAACAAAAACTGAATCTCTAAATTTTTCTAATGAACTTCTATTGCTTGGATCTTCAGTAGGTTTTGTATTGGTTCCAAAAATATCATTCAAAACACAAATGCCAAAGTAAACAGTCTGCAAAATCTGGAAATGAATTAGAAAAAAAAGAAAAGAGTTTAGTATACTATAGCATTTAGACAAGTCAACAATACATTCTTTGTCTCAACAGTACTGTATTTCCTCACTGTTAATTGATCACACTAACTGAATCTTTTTTTTTCAATTTTACAAGTAAATATGTCATGGTTTAGTTTTCTTTTTCCTAATTAGTAATTACAAGAGAAACATAGACATATCTTCCAATCTAAACCTACTTCAAGAATCAAATTTCAAATATCAAATGGTAAAATAGAAAAGTTTTGGCTCATGAGTGGAATAACAAGAAAAAAAGACCAGCCTGGATTGATTACTAGTAGTCGTATCAGAAAACACACCATTTCATCAATTCATATAAACATTTAGAGAAATTAAAGTAGCCTCTGTTTGCTCATAGGCACCTTCAGCAGGGTTCCATATTGATTATTCTAGTCTTGGTGAGTTTTTCTGAGGATGGTTCTGTTATTCTCACATGCTCTCCTGTTGTTGACAATATTGTAACTATGGAAACTTGGTATTAAACTGATAAGTTTTATAATGAGGACACTAATTGATTTCCTATAATAACCTGGTATATTTATGTATTTTGAATGAAGATTGTGTCTGGGAGAAATCCTCCCCGGTTTCGGGTCATCTTGTATATTTTTCACTGTGATGACAGAATAAAAACCTGGTAAAATATGTCGTCTAGTTCTAAAGTTGTAACGAAATCTTTAAGATACATTCCTTTGTTTTTTTCAACCTAGATTTACTATTTTTCTTTACATTATTAAGTCTACTCCATCTCTATAATGTACCTCTACTTGATACAGCAAGCTTTCATGCACTAAATACAGTAAAAAAAAACAGTAAAAAAAATGTATGAAAAGAATATCAAAACACTCGTACATTATAATATACATGATTTGTGACAAGTTTCAGACATAATAGTATACAGGCTACTTATCCAATTACTCTGACTGGGGCAGCATTTAGCTAGCTGTTTTATGTACTGTATTTGTCAACAAATTGGAACATTTTTTTGTAAATCTCAACAAGATCCCTGTTATTTGTTATTCTACAGAAACATATACAGTTTTGAAATTAGGTCTCAGGTTGATTTAATAGCTCTAGCTTCGTTAATAGTTTCTAGATTTTTATAAAATGGAGATAAATACTACTGCTACTAGAATTTCCACACATATGTCATCAATGTAATGTGTTTGCTTCTGACTGAACAGAACCCAGACAAAAAAATATAATCAAACTTTGCTGAAAACAATTTAATTTTTTTTGCTAGAGGGTATATGGCACACTGTTTCAGACAATTTATTTTCAATTTTTGTCTTCTTTTTTAAAAGAAAGAGCAGGAAATCAATCGATATATTTTCAGATTATTACCTGTTGTCAAAAAAGAAGATCTCAATCAGTTAAATGCTGTGAATTATTTTTGTCCTAGATTAAGCTATAGTGTTCTAATGTATCTGTATATTTATGTATATGATTAAGCATCTGCTCCCATATCCAGACAAAGCAGATGGTTAGAAATATATAAATAATAGCTATATAATTGAACTTTTAATTACTGTTTAAACCTTTTAAGGAATTCAGTTTCAATCTGTCCCATTGTTTAATTGTAAAAAACTGACATATGACATGTGTAATATAACTGCAGAATGTTATATAGGATTCCCTTAAACATGAATCTGAAATCCACTTTTAACAATCAAACTTCTCTATCAGTCTTGAATTAATTTAGATTTGCAAAATTTCTTGATCTAGCATATTAAGCAAAAGATAAACTATACAGTTAATGCCTGAAGATGTAATTGTGTATTACGAAAATTAGCAAAATAAAATGCAACTTTCCATATTCGGACTAAGTTTTATTTTAATTAATCTAAAATTGTCAGATGGTGCTGGATAAACTATACACTGGGGTTAAAAACTTGCAGACATTCCTTCAGATAAGATAAGATAAAGAAATGTGTAACCCAATCATGTATCCCATCCATAATGTGACCAAAGATCATAACATTTCAAATTTAAAGCTTAAAGTATGAGCTCACTCAACCATCAACAGCATATTCGGAGGAATCAGTTTTGGGACATAAACTTAACCCATGTTAAAATTGTTATTTCTTTGCAATCACCATCAAAGTAGGTCAAAAACAGTGATGGTCTACAGGTAGATTACCTTTAATGAATTCCATATGATACAATCTCAATCTATCATTTTGATTCTTCCCTGCTGCCTATCAGCTTAAAATAAAAGAATAGCTTATCAAATATTGATTTTCTAAGAAGGTTTTATGAATAGCTCTGTAAAGTCACTCCTCCATGTTTTACAATGTTATTCATGATAGGACATTGAACTAAACTTGAACCTGAAAATGTGAAATGACTTTCTGACTTGAGCCTGAAGTGACTTTTTGGCAATACTGTATACAGTCTACACTCTAAATGTCTTTGACCTGGTATCCTATACCAGTTTTCCCATGTAGTACAATGTTATTTGATATTGTGGTTAAGACATTTAGAGTGTAGACTGTATATGTACAGCAATAGATTTATTACTTATTTTAAGGTATGGGCAAACTAAAAATTCACCTATAGAACTGGTTACATCAAAACATTTGTAAAATGTAACATTCTTCACCCAGGACATTTGAATACATAACCTGTCTTCAATATTCTACTAACAATAAACTAGATTGTATTAAGGCTCTAGTCTACATATTTTATATATATCCCTTCCAACCTAGATGTTAGAACTCAGATACAACATAATGTACATATATCAGATTGGGGTGTTATCTGTTCTATCTAATGTGTATGTGTAACCTAAGGAAAGGTGGGAGGGGCCCTGGTATTCCATTTCAAAACATGTGACAGAAACAAACATGCTGGTCTAATGATCATGCAAACTTTTGTGAAAGATTACAAATACTTCCAATACACTTCAAACAAAATATACAAATCATGTAACAAGTTGCAGTTCTCCACTACGCACAGTTTAAAAAGGTGAAATATTCCTTTAGTAAAAAATATACGAGTCGAGTCGTAACATACTTAAAAGACTATTGTGCAATGATAATAAATGAGCCTAATATAGTATCAAAATGTGTACCTATTGTTCACATACATGTATAGTTGTCGAGGTGAAAAAACAGGACACCATTATATTTACATTACCTGATCCCAGAATGTAAGGTGTTTGAATTTCCCACCAAATCCTTTGTAGTTAAAAGTATTGGATCCATTGATACTGATATAAAGTATATCATACAGTAAGGTATAAAAGTTAATTCCAAATATTCCTAGATGGAGCAAAAATATAAAAGCTTCCTCCAGTCTGGAACGTCCTGCCATTATGATCTATCTACCTGCTTCAAAAGCTGATACCAGGTTGTGCTGTATAGCTTGTGTACTCTTTTCTCATTCAACAACCTGACTGAGAAAGTCAATACCTAAACTTTTAACCCACTTCTTAGTTTTGTTTAATCCAAAATCAAATCTGGTATTCCAGTGCACTGGACAGGCATTTATAATCATAAGTAGATTGATTTGAATCAAACTTTTTTTTAGGTTCCACAAGTGTTTATTTCCTTAATAAACCTGTGTGTACCGTTGAACTGCTTCTTTATGTACCAGTACAATCACCAAGAGATACAGAGTCAATATTTTATGAATAGCCCAGTACTGAAGCAAGCAGAGACAAGCATACGTACAGCTATTACTTTGAAACGTATATGTACATAGACACCAGCATACATTAGGAAAAACCCTCATCAATGCATAACAGAAGTAGGCTACTGTAGCATGTGTCAAGCCCAAACTTGTGACCATCCATGTGTACCACAACCATTGTACATTAATTGTTATAAACTTGCTACAACACTGAAATTAAACAAATGGTGTCTAAATGGTTTAGCGCTATTCATAACATATAATCCATAAACAATAACTAGCCATGGTGATACTGTATAATGATATTATACAAATTGAAGCATGCACTCTTTTCTGATTTAAGTAACAAAACTTGAATATTCACAGCTGCAGTATCCTAATCACAAGTAAATAAAATTACCACAGTTTTGTAGAAGGTTTATAAGAGGGTCCCTAGAAAGACCAGTTTGTTGAAGGGTAACCTTCCTTAAACATCAGAAATACATGTAATTTAAAAAAAAAAAGAGGATCTCTAAGTCTTCAACAATGAATAATAAAACAGTCATGCTTTTAATCATCACAACATTTTGAGAAACAACAATATAAAAATATTTTTATAATATGTTTTTCTATTTATTTGTTTGAATAATCTTCACTGTGATTTATATCACAAAACACTCACTTAACGCTTGTGTGGCTTCATTTCTTACACAGAATGAGAGCCAGATAATGTGAAAAGAAATATGCTCAGTATTACATTATGTTAAAGTATACCAGGGCTTGAAAACTACAATCAATCAATAAAACAACCAATCATAGACAATGTGTCACATAGAAGACTCAAATCCGTATAGTGATTTGTAATGGTATATGGCTATTTCTAATCCTTTTCCCTAGATCAACTACACTGCTTGTTCTATTGCATCTAGTTTTAATAGTCAAAAAATGACACATGATCACGTGAGAGACAATGCTGTTATAAAGTATAATCTTGCAAGACATGGGCTAAAGGTATTACACATTGTAAAATTATGATAGAAGTATTTTAATACTTAAAAAAGTCACACCACATATTTGGGAGAACAATTTATAAACATGATAATTCTCACTCTATAGATGTTTGAATAAAAGGTAAATTGTCACAATTGTTTCAAGACAGGATATAAACATTATAAATGTAAATAGTGGCAGCTCTAATCCATTATACTACAACTTACAAGGACATTATGGGATTATGCACAACATTATTGGTAAATTCCTGGGACAGACACTTCTTCTTGTTCATTAGTGCTCCTAAATACGACATTGTGGAATAACAACTTTTTGTATTCAAAAGAACAGATTTTATCAATCATGACCATTCATTCATCAATCAATGGCACATTGACAAGAATACACAACTGAATGGTGGAATCCCGAAGACACTCCCCATATTACGTCATATTCATAGTCATGTGTACGGTAATATAATAATGGTTTGATGATAATCTTACCATATTCCAAAATGTCAGGTACTTGAATTTACTTGCATATTTGCTTTCGCCAGTGTCAGGTACATAGATAAAGTTATATAGTACCGAATATGAGTATATTGACAAAATAAAAATATGAGCCAAACTCACTACTCCGTTTGCCATCTTTGATTACTGAAGTCCAAGTAAGGGAAACACTTTTCAGAAAGAGGCTGATAAGATATTGAAATAACTGGGGGGGGGGGGGGGGGACGGCCTGGG
>JAVSBT010448881.1:0-10132 GCA_033118115.1 Pharyngocirrus eroticus
TTTTATCTTTTTAAAGAGCAGTTGTTGATATATTGCCAAAGAAAAATGGTTATGCGTTTCTTTTTTTGTTCAGTATAGTTTTAAATATTGTGCCATTTTCTAAGATTGGTAAACATGATATACACTACTTTTCAACACTCTTTTAGAGTAAAATATTGCAAGTAAGCTTGTATTTATCACACTTGAAATACAATTGTAAGGTAAAGGTGAATTTATGATGGCCATTTTTTTTTTTTTGACAAAACATATTACGATTAAGCTAAAATACTCTATAATCAATTCAAAAAGCCAACTATTAAGTGTCCCTGCACGAGAAAACCATGCAGTGACTGGAAGATGGGGGTCGGCGGAATTCTTTAAAATTTTGTAATTACACTTATTATAACCAACCATCTTCAAAAAAATTAAAATCTTTTCAACAATTTTTTTTTTTTTTTGTAACACTTTTTCTTTTTTCGGTGTTGGAGAGCAGAAAATTCATTTAAAATTGGCTCTTGCTTGATTTTTTATAAAACAATATCTTTAACAGTTATAGACTTAGAATTTATGCTGGGCATAGTTTTTTGATTGAGTTACCAAAAAAAAAATAGAAAAAAAGGTTTTAAGTAATAGGGGAGCCAGCTAGCGGTCCTTTTATATACCCCCTATCACAAAGCTTTTTAAAAGTAGCAAAAACGCCTATGTTCAAGTTCTTATTTCCAGCATAACCAGCGATGAAAAAACATGCGATTGATATTTTCAGATAAGGACATGTTAGTACCTCATCAGAAATGAAAATAGATGCTTTTGGTATTGTTAGATAGGGACATATAACTACTTTCAAAAGCTGTTTTCAAACCTGAGGGTATTTGATTACGTAAAAGTGTGGAGTAATTTTTGTAAGGGACCTATTGTAGTTTTTTGCTGTATGCGAGTGTTGGAGAGCAGTAAAATTCATTCAAAAATGGCCCTTGCTTGAGTCTTTATAAAACAATATCTTTAACAGTTATAGACTTAAAATTTATGCTGGGCATAGTTTTTTAATTGAGTTACCAGAAAGAAAGAAAAAAAAGTCCTTATCTGAAAATATCAATCGCATTCTTTTTTTTTCTGGTAACTCAATCAAAAAACTATGCCCAGCATAAATTCTAAGTCCATAACTGTAAAAGATATTGTTTTATAAAGAATCAAGCAAGGGCCAATTTTAAATGAATTTTCTGCTCTCCAACACCGAAAAAAGAAAAAGTGTTACAAAATAAATCGTTGAAAAGATTTTTTTTTTTTTTTGAAGATGGTTGGTTATAATAAGTATTAATTAATACAAAATTTTAAAGAATTCCGCCGACCCCCATCTTCCAGATATTGGAGATTTTGCATGGTTTTCTCGTGCAGACACACTTAAATGTTTGACATAATGATGATTTTTCAAAGTTGGCTTATCTATATTTTGTTTGTCCTAACATTTTGGCCCTGTCACACTATAACGTATTAGAGAACTTACATCTAGCGTATATTTTTTTTACAAACGTCGACATACGCTCAAAAAAACATCAAAATCCTGCTGCAGTCATAAGCATATCGTAATGAACGTGTACATGTCAAACCTACTTGTTACCTATCAATAACCTATGTATGACAGTGTGCTGCCAGCGTGCTTGGCCTTTGCCCAACCTATAGCCAACGAGCTATATACTATATAAGTCCCAAGTTATTAAGCAAAGTACTAAATTTTTTTTTTTTCAATTTTTAATCTCGACAATTCCCTGACCTTAAAAAAATACTCAATACTGACCAATCATTTGTCACATAATTTTATTTTTATTTATAATTTTTTTCATTTGTAGTTGATATTAACATTATCTATTTGTTTGTGTCACACCCCCCTGTTATGAAAAATCGAAAACTGCCAAAATAGGCCTAATTTTAAATGACAAATAAAAAAGCTTCCAGCTAGTTATAACAATTTGGTTATAAGCAAACATTTACTTTGGGAAGGTAGTAGAACAGGTTCAACTTTAATGAAAAAAAGTAAAACTTGCAGGCCATTCATATGCCGAGATGTGATCGCAACTTGATAATGGTCGATTTTTGAATTTTCTCCAGAGTAAGCACATATAATTATACAGGATTCACATGAACTAAACCTTTGATTTCATAAACTTTAAAAGGAATGAATCTTTTTCACTCATAAATCAACTGCACAATAACAGTTTCATCTCAATATAGACTTAACCCCTCTAAAGAGGCCACTACATGCAATTATATTTGATTATCATCATCAAATTCTTGGATTTCATAAGTAATTATCTATTTATGCAACTTTCCACAAAGATTAGAGAATATTATATGAATTGTTCAGAAAATGATAGATTTACCCGATAGGGATGCATTTCATTATAATATCAATTCTTTACTGGTACATCTTTCCAACTGAAGTCAGTCAGGTGCTGTTATTCTACAATAATGACTGTAAACCTGCCAGGACCCAGGTCCAAAATAAGACATAATATTATGTTATTGTGGTAGTATTGCATGCATTATGATAGATTTATGAATTCCTTTCACATAATCTCATTTTCATTTTCGAAAGACATGCTTTTAAATAATTTTCCAGTGGTGATTAACCATCATTAGAAAATGAGCAATCAATGCCCGGTTTGTAGCATGTTCTAGACACATGTTTGTCATGTTGCTTCATTGGCTTAAATCAGATCATCAAACAAAGAGAACCTCAAAGATTGAGTGTATAAAAACCACCTAACTCATTTATTTTACATTTTGAGTTAGATCAAGTTTCAGGTATATCTAGGGAGTCTACATATAGTGGCAGAGTCCCTGTTTAAAATTTTAATTAATTTGCATGTTTTAAAGCAAAAAAATCAAAACCACCTAACTCATGATAATGAGTTAGGTGGAAATGTAACTATTCATAATAATGACAATGCTTGTGGAACTTTACTGCTCATAATTATGACAATTTGGGGGAAAGGTTAACAAAATGTCTGAATGAACTCTAAGTGTGTCATATAGGTCATACATTATGGAATTGTGTCATGCCTTGCAACTCTATCATGATATGATTGGATAATAGCTTGGTGTTGATTCTCATACACCCCTCCCCCTTTGTGCTTGTGGATTGGTTTTAAATTGTAAAAATTCACTGTTCAGTGTAAGCAACATTTCCAGAATTTATACCATGAATCCTGTGATGCATATTTATATGTATGTGTCAATATGGTAATTTATTGGTGATAAGATATATTGTTTCAAATATAAATATGCCAAAAATTGCTAAGATTTGAGACTCATTAGTATTCAAGTTACAAATTCTTTTTTCTAGCATTGTTTTATAAAACACTTCAAAATGATAAGAATAAATGAGGGTTTCCTTTTCAAAAAGAATGTAATTTTCCTTACTTGTACTTTTTAATTTACAGAAATTATTTTGATTTTTGAAAAGACTATAGCACAAATCTTAGAACTAAATGTCTATATCCTATATCTAAGACAGCGATTTTTCCCTCCAAAAACTACGTCATGTGGTATTCCATCTATCCAGTCAAAGACTATGTAAAGGGCAGTTTTTGTCCAACAAAATAAAACTAAACCAGGCAGCAATATGCCTGGAACTACAAAGAAGAAGTTTTTTACTCCTGACATGGTACATAAGATATTGGAACTTGAGGAGACTTTAGAAATCCATGAAGAATTCTCAGAACCAGAGGAATATGGTAAGTAAATTGAATTGGTTGAATAATGGATTTTGTTTCATAAAATAATCATTATAATATTCATAGGAATGAAATTATAGTAATGTGATCTTTATTACTATCTACTTTACAGATGATTTGGAATATTCTGTGGAGCCTTCAGTGTCTGGAAGCTGCAAAGAAAATACTAGAGAAAGTGACTAACTTCAAATATATTTTCACAAATCTACCGGGGCGATACTTCACAACTGTTCATGACTTTGAATGAGCCTTTTGTTTACCATTTATTTTACTACTCTACTATCATCTTAATTTCAAAGATTTTTTTCTTCAAAACAAATGCTAGGATCTATGATCATAAGCAAAATAAGATAATGCTCTTTAGTGTGTAGTTCATGTATGTTGACAGCTTTATTTTCTATCTGATAGTACAGTACAAAAGAAATAATTATAAAGTCTGAATTTTATACACAAGAAAGATAAATGAGAAAATATACAATTTAACAAAATATCATGGAAAACAAGTTTTAAAACAATTGTGTTGTGTAAACCAATTATCCAGGTACCATTAGATGAAAAATCCATACCATAATTTTCTTAGAAAAAAAAATGGCTGCAAAATATATATGATTATATATAAATATAGTCATATTATGATATATCTTAGCTACATAATGTACAACTGATACTCAATTGCTCTGATTTCACATGTAAAAAACCCTCAAAAAGTCAACATTAAAAACAACATTCTATTTATCATTGTCTTCTACAATTCTAAAGATACTAAAAAGGCAATGGCCTATCTTTATAGCATTGACTTTTTGTTTCAGAATGTTGATATCTTTTTGCCAAAAAGAACTATGGCTATTTGAAGTGAGATGGTTGAGAGGTTTTTGATATGGCTGGTTTAGGCAAAGACTTATATCAGTATCACTTCTAATTGCCATTTCTTTTTCTCAAAAGAAAGATTGTTGACTGCTTAAGGATTCTTCTTTTAAAAGTATGGATATGTTTTAAAGATGCTGATTTTTGGATTTATTTTTGTAATTTTCAATAGTATAAATTGTAGAAGTTATAAACAAAATTAATGATGTATATTTTTTACTATTTTTTGATATTTCTATTCAAGTGAAATGCAGTTTGAACTTTTAAACAAAAAAAAACAAAAAACAAAAAAAAAAAAACTGTTGAAGCATTTATTTTGTTGAATATTTTACTTTTGGGAATCATTCTAAAAGAAAAATACTTGCATTAATGCTGATTGATTGATTGATTTTATTCAGCAAATGTCATAAATACAAAAATAATACAGTATGCTACCTCATATTGTAACATATTTTAAAACTTTTTCACCCAACAAACTTTAACTCACTACAGAAATTGATGCAAATATGCCAGAGCTTTTTTTTTTGTAGCACAGATGCCAAATAAAATAATTGGCTGCTTTCATTATCAATTTATGTGCCTAGTTTACTGACAAACAGTGATACAACTTTGAGAAGTACAAATTTCCTTTAATCTGTACCTGAATATCACATTCTGCAATGTTGGCAAATTAATTCATAAAAGGCATTAAACCCTTCAAAATGTACATTTATACTTCAAAATTACCACATGTTAAGTGACCATTGGGGTATCACAGTAATTTACACACTAAAAGCTTCTGAATTTGCAAACTTTTCTTAAATATATGATTGTGTTAATATGAAATAAATAGTTCATGATGTCTGTTGGTAAAAACTCGGAAAAGTTTTTTTGCAAAACAACGGATTTGTTTGTCAGCTTGATTCATTGGCTCCAAATTGATTTATTGAAAAACAGGACAATTTTTGTCAACAGTGGTTGTCCTTCTACCTGTATGTATTCTTGTTCTACTTTTGGACAGTAGATCCTAGTAAATATTGAAAAATTATCAATAAATATGGATGCTACATATGGCAGAAAGAAAGGGGGATATGACTTTTGAATTTTTGTGATTATTACTCTCCCACATTTTGAATACCATGTACAAAAGACTAATATAATATGCTCAAGCTCAAAAGTTAAGAACAGACACTTCATTTTTTTAACATTAGGGTCAGAAATCATAAGAAACCATTACATTAACATTTCTACTTATACTGCACATATCAAGTTCTTCATTATTAAGTTATTTCATTAGTATGATGATAAACAAACTTACCGAAATAAACATAAATTCAAAATGTTGTGGTGTCTGAAATGGCAAATCACAGAAATTGATTAAATTGAAGCTCAAAATTATACAATGCCCACTTGAATCACATTTTTACTATTTCATAACTACATATCTTGTTGATTTTATATATTTTATTGAATAAAAGTGCAAACAAAGAGAACCACTCCTTGATAGTAGGGTTTTTACAGTCAGTACATATTTTATTTATTGTACCAATTTCAAAATTGTTAGTGGGATTTATATTGTAACTGTTGGACAGTTGACATAGCATATTGAAAGCTGTTGTTAACAGCTATCTATCTTTAACTGCTCATTGGTGACTTTTACTAGCTAAACATAATGTATAAAATATTCTATAATATGAATGTGTGAATACGATTGTTGATTTTCATTCTAAATCATGACAGTGAAAAAATATGATTCTTTAAAACCTAATCAGATTAATGTGCTTCAATAACAGTTCCAAGAAATAAATTAAATGATGTGTACCCAAATTAAATCTTTAAACAAAAATGTGATTTAATACAAGGATAACAATTTTCTTTATGTAGTATCTTATTGTGAGAATTAAACCCTATACTAATCCATCATAAATGTAGAGTTTGAATGTTGTTACAATGTTTAGCAGTATAAATGGTTTCTTTGCCATGTCACTTTTCATTTAATCTGTATTGAACCTTGATACATACCAGTTCTGGAATAAAAGAAAAAGATTCTGGATTAATATTTAAAATGGCTTTTTCTTGAAAATGTTTGACTTCCATCATACACATTGCACAACAGAAAATGGTTGAACATGACAAAATCATATCAATATCAATGGTGCATTTCAATGGATGACCTATCTATCACAACTATGACGAGAATAAAAGTAAATCTGTCCAATAACATTCTTTCAGTTTAATATTTAACACACACCCGTACCTCCATTTCAATATCCCATATTTATATTAATTCTGGGATGTGTCTGGGGTTATCTAGTCAACAAAGTTATATTGGCAATGGTTAGGCACATATTTTTCAGTTCATCTATAAACCTTTTTTTTAACATAGATGTATAGAAAACTGATTAATAATTTTTTAAATCAAATTACATTCACAACATTTTAATATGCATGAACAGGGTATTTGATGCCTAATATGTAAAGCCATACTCGAGCCATTAAGGTCCATTAGGCCAGTGATTACCCCCACCCCCTCCCCCTTTCTGTAGCACAAACGACTGAGAGCTTTCACACCCCCTGGACAGGATGCTAGTCTATTGCAGGTTATTTCCCCAGAGTATTTCTAGTACCCATTTATCGTTTCTTGGGTGGGAAATTGGGACTCAACATATTGAATTTTTTTTAATTTTATCATCAAATAATGATTTAGTTTCCTTTGAAAGTTTGTTTTTGACAATTTGGACTATCTGTAAGTGTATGAATGGACGTTGCCGAGTGAAGCAAGAGGACTTTGAAGATTTTTTTTGAAAACTAAGGCCTCAGTGGAACAATAGATGTTGATCAAATATTACATATTTTTTTACCCAACAGTTCAAAGAAGTTTTTTACTACATTTTCATTATTATAATCAAGAATTATGAATACTGTCTTATCAGGTCATTTTATTTTGCCCATGTCTGTGACTGCCTAGGAAGTAATATTGGGTCTGTACAGGATTGGTAACAAGACAATTATGTGTAGGCTAACCATTTCTTCTTGAGTAAAATGTGAGACATTTTCATATGAATATCCATTTATGTAGACTGGGTCCAACCCCGACAAAAATAGGAGTGGGGTCTGGGGCTGACCTAGAGCCTCAGAAACCAATCGGCTACAGAAGTTAGATGGTCAATTCCGAGCATTTGGAAAGGCTTCTATAGATATTGTTTTAAAAGATGACTGTTATGTCTAAAATCTTGTCAAAACAGGAAAAAAGGTTTTCACAGATAGATATGTACTGTATATTTCCAATACTAAGGAACATCGACAGTGAAGGAAAAGGTGAATACTAAACTGTTGATATGATCTATCTTACTTTTTATGAATAAAAGTAATTGAAAAAAAATTCCTTTGGATACCTTTCGTTCAAAAAATGTGTGTTTGAAATTTTGAGTGCAAGTGAACATGTGTATTAAACTTACCCTTGCCGTTCTGTGTCAACTTGATTTGGTCTAAGCGGAGTGGCTGAAATTATTTTTATAAAGTTATCATTAAGATGATTTTCCTTTACATGAAAGTTAATTTTCTTAATCTGTAACTCTCATAAATACAGTGATAGCACAATAAGTTTGGCAGAATTATAATAAAATTTGAAATTATGAAATAACCATAAAAGTACCCATTTATCATGTTGTTGTGATGTTGATCATTGAAATATCATGCTTCAAGAAGAAGAAAAAAGACAACCCCCCTATCCCCCACCTCCCACTCCCACTAGTATGGATAAAATATACTAGCAACCTGGCTTCAAAATGTGTATGTATAGAATCATTTATTTCCAAGTATCACTCACTTTCAAAAACCTGGTTTGCTTCACTCCAAGCTGTTACTCTGAAGTCATATCTTTTCCCTTTGCTACCATACCATTTTATTCGTGGGATTTTTACTTTTAAGTTATCTTGTGTCCACATTTGATCTACCTGTTCTTTGTATTCAATAATGTAATACACCTTGTAGGAATTGACATTGTTTGGAAGCTTAACTTCAGACCAAGACAAGTTAAAAGATCCATCCTGATTATCCATTACTTGTGGATATTCTTTATATTCTATGTTACCTTAAAATACAAAAAGTAAGATAAGATCTTTGGGACAATATAAAACAAGTCTTTTCAATATTGAGATAACTACCAAATGAATAGCTTTAAAGCTACAAAAAGTATGCATTATTCTGAAATAGTATCAAACTCACTGGGTGTCATCAAAGTGACCTCTTGAAAGCTTTGGTCTTTGCCCTCTGCAGTAACCCTCAACATGACATTTGGAATAAATTTCTCCCACATGAAATCTGAATTGTTTTGTAAAGGCATTTGCAACCATTCCTGGTTAGATGGGTTTTTAAATTCCATCTTGATGGTGTCAGCATTTATTTCCTTTTGATTCCAAGAAATCAATAATGAGTCTGGGCACTTTGGAAACATTTGTACCTCAAAGGTATCTATGAAATGTTCAAAAAAAATAATCTATCATAGGCTTATCAATATGGTACACACAGAATAGTGCATATCATTGTATATTCTTTTCCAAAATAATTCTTCCTAACAAAAAAAATAATCACTCTTACTATAACACTCTTTGCAAAAACTGCAAAATCATCTTTGATTTCATCCTTGTTTAAGGCCCTGTCACACAATAACGTATTTCCCAACGTATAAGGATTTTTACCTGAACGCTGGTGTACGTTGACATAAGTTACGAGTAGGTAAGGAGTATGTTGCATACGCTAAAAGCATGCTTTGAAACGCTGGCATAAGTTGTCATGTGCCAATGCCAAAATATTTTTTTTATTTGCTCAAAACTTTTGGGCATATGCCGACGTACAAGACCTAGGTTATGCATATGCTAGAAGGACGCTAGAGGTGTGTAAATGACGTCAGAGTTAGGTTCCTCATAAGTCGATATACATTAGCATGAACGATAAGTTCATCATCAGTCCTCTAAATCCTATAAGCTATCGGCACCGTGCGCCATGCGATCGTCGGTAATACGCCAAGGGCGCTGGGCAAAGGCTTCTCATAAGTTGCGCATACGATGGGCATACGATGGCTAGACGCTGTCATGGCTCTTAAGTAAATTATTCATAGGTTTAACATACGCTAGCCCTGTCACACTATAAAGTATTTCCCAACGTTTAAGTATTTTTACCAACATGCTGGTGTACGTTGACAAAAGTTAGGAGTAGGTTAGGAGTGGGTTGTATACGCTAAAAGTACGCTGTAATACGCTGGCATAAGTTGTCATACGCCGAGGGCAAAATAAAATGTTGAGCATGCTCAAAAATTTTCGTCGTATGCCGACATACAAGATATAGGTTAGGCATACGCTAAAAATAAGCTAAAACTACGCTAGAGGTTCGCTAGAAGAACGCAATGTATACGTTTAAAACATTAGAGGTATTAACTGGGAATTAGGTGGTATCGTACAGCTAACCTATTAATGGCCTACGAGTTACTTATTTCTAACCTAAATCTGGCGTTTGTGCAACGCACATTAGCGTAATCTTATGACAGAAGATAGTGGCGCCATAAACCACGTGATAATTGG
>JAVSBT010448892.1:0-10131 GCA_033118115.1 Pharyngocirrus eroticus
CCAACTGGGAATAGGTGACTGAAATTCTCATATGACACATTATACTACAAGGTCAGTGCTTAACTTGATTATATAAGCCTTAGCCCAGCCATGATCCATGAATAATTGGTGCCGTGAATACATTCAGAACCCCTGGAAAGCAAAATTTAACTGCCGTGAAATTATCATGTTTTACAGTATTCCATGCTTCAAGACTGTCTCATATTTCAGTAGATTGTTTTGAAATTTCAATTTCATTTGTCTGGTTTTTAAAAGAGCTGTTCCTATGAAAAGAATTGCATGGATAATTAGTTTTAGTTGTGAAGATTCTGGTATGATTAAAGTGGTTTTCACAGCATGATACCAAAAACATGCATACATTATTGGAAATAGTAAACAATATGGTGTAGGAACTCACTGATACAGTATGTGTATTCAATATAATGAAATGACACCTTTCGCAAATGGTGGAAGGTTGTGTGCAATTATTTAATGCTATTGAAATCCATTGTCTGTTTTTATTCTCAACACCAAGGGAATTGTTTGAAGGGAATATTTTTAAAATATCAAGTTGTCTGAATAAACAAAAAGCAGCCATTGTTCTATATATAGTTTGCTTGCAGTTTTTTAATAGCCTTATTGATGTTTGCCAGGGGGGAGGGGGTATTATAAGATTTATGCAGTATCATGGATAGAATTGATCAGCGCTTACTTATTCACATCTGACAGATCCAGGGTGTTAATCCAGACATTATATCTCATAGTTTATTCAAAGGTATGAATGGCGTCTCATCCACACAAGTGAATGGCAAGTAGTTTGAGAAGGCAAACAAAATTGGCTTAAGACTTTGATAAGCAATACTTTTGATTTGTCTTAAAGGAACATAGTAAATACATGTATTGCTAGAAGCATCATGGATAAAAATGTTTTGCAGCTGTTTTGTTGTATTCATTTATTTCTAGGAAATGAAACTGTATAGAGTTTCAACTCAGTGGTAATTTCCTTTCAGTGTCAGAGTTGATTAAATAATTGTATGATGTGGTTTGAAGGTGATAGAACAGAACCAGAGATACTGATTAATAGGTATACAATACAATACAATATGACATGATATGATACACAACAATTCAAAGCAATTTTTTTTTCTGATTGGTTCAAAATTTGTTCATTGTGTATTTTCTTGTACACATGTAGATACGTTTTGATTCTAAATTTTAGATTTTTGTTTTTTGTCACTGAAATGCCCCATCATATTTCTTTTGAGATTAGAAATGTCAGTCAGCAAAGCAAATACTATAATTGTAATGAAAGTGTAAAACCAAATGGGACTCTCCACAACAGGAGGACAAAAAGACAACTCTTATGCCATTTGACAGGCATGCTCCCCCCCCCCCCCCCCATATTCCCGAGGGCTAACTGTTTTGTAATTGCAATGGGGCAAAATCAGTCATACCTTAGATTGGCTCTTATGAATCGATATGTAATGTCTTTATCAAAAACTCCTTCAACTCTTTTATTAGGATCCAATTTCCATGTCATCTCTGCTTAACACAAGTCTGTGTACTGGTACAGTAGAGGCCTCAAGACAGCCGTAGACAGACTTTGACGAGTAACTAAGTCAAAATGGAAATTCTTGTCAATGCTGTTTTGATTGCTATAGAAAATTGACAAGAATTCAGTTTGTATAAAGCCATGAGATAAAGGAGTCACTGAAAAAAGGGCCTTCTATTGGCATGTGTGTGCCTCAGGATGAATTCCTAATAACATGTGGCATTTAGAATGGCATGGCACGAAATGTTTCAGTAAATAGAAACTTCAGATGAAAAAAAAAAGAAGTTATAAAAAAGGAATACTTGAACTCCCAACTTGACTTGTGTTGACAATATGGTATTGACATTCTTAGAAAATTACTTGTATACATGCCTTTGTCATCCTATCTTTGTGTTTATTAATCTGTATGCTATCAAGAATTGCTGCTTGTGTGCAAGTCACCTTGACCCAGTTTGGCCTATGACCTTTAAGGGAAAAGACAGGACATGATTGGAATATTTTGACATTTTTATCAAATCTTTGAGCCCGTCGATTCTGCAAGGTGTGATTAATAAACTTTAGATTAAGAACTCAATTTTGTGACAAATTTGAATTTTATGAGTCTTTGGATAAGTCGAATTTAAGCACAGTCTCAATCAATTGGACTTGTGAACATCCATCAATCAATACGTTAGTCACACTTTCCTTGGAAGGTACCCAGTTTGTAGAATTTGTTTCACATTTTTTTTGCAAGGCTTCATGCTAAGATGTTTTGTAATTATAGCTTGATATGGCCATCAAACCATTCCTAATCTCAGCAGTGTAGGGCAATTTCAAATGGGAACTTTTGCTCCTGATCTTTTCAGTCTGTAGGCAACCAAACTGTTCAACATAAGTACGGTGTGGGATTTTTTGCTATAAATTTCTACCAAAAAAATCATATTATCCATTAACCTTAGTGCGTTTGTGAGCATGTAATTAGATAAGAAATGAAAACAAAATATCCCACAGCTTACTCATATTTGATTGTCTACAGACTAAAAAGATCAGGAGCAAAAGTTCCCTATGGAAGACTCACAAGCCACAAGAATAACAAGGATATCTCTATATAAATTAAAGTAAAACATGCTGAAGCAGCTCTTAGTTTGAGACAGATATTTTCAAACCGTATTCTAGAGAAGACTGTTTCTACATGGTTTGTATATAGACAGTCTATCAATTAACTGTAGACATGTAGCAGACGACCTGATGCAATCAATTAAACATGAATCCAATATGAGGCTTAAACACCTACTAATTGCATGAGTGTATAAATTCATGAATAATTTAAAAAATGATCATGTCGTTGTTTTTGCACCTAGGTCTTGAATTATTCAAGCAACTTTATTTTAACTGAATTAATGCAATTAAACATGGAGGCGCATGTACTTGTGATGAAACAAAACCAACAGAAAGTTATCAGACTTTTTATTTCATATTGTATAAAAAACTGAGTGATGCATGGTAAGGACATTCTAGTTAATCATTTTAGCAAATTTTGTCCCTAATGATGAGAAAAAAAACGTTGTATGAAATGTTGTCTGAGATGAATATAGTACTAGAATGAATATTAAAATGCATATTTTTATTAGATTCATAGAATTACCCTTTGTCAAAATTTAGTATATTTGTTGTTTTATTATGATTTTTTTTAATGAAACATGACCTCAATATCCAAAACACAATGACAGTGAATTATGAACATATGGCTATTGTAATTAATTAATTAAAGTACTGTTACATACCATGATTGTCCACTTAGAAATTTTGTTTCTAATAAAAATAGAAAAACAATTGAAACGAAACATGGAATTATTGCCAATGTTGCCTTTTGTATTACAACCTGTTGTCCTGGACTGCATGCATAAGGTCATGACAAACTTCACACGGCATATCACATGTGTCTCAGAAATGTGTCAATAAATGCCTCCAAAAGCCCCCAAAGGACTTTCCCCTAGGGCCGGTAGTAATGGAATTGCTTTCTTACTTACTATAAATAAAAGGTACTGCAAATAGTTCTTTTGTTTAGCTTAGTTTTAATTACAAAGGAAAAGTAAATCAATGGAAGATTATTTTCATACCTTTTTTAATAAATGTTAAATGTATTTTTTCTATATACATTATAGGCACAATGTCAACTAAGATTGTTTGTTTGTGAAACCATTAAACATTCTTATTACGTAAAGGCTAAGGCCTTTCCAAATTGATCAGTCAGTCAGTTGATGCCACAGACCTATATTTTCGCGATTAATAACTGTTTCAAAATCAGTTCTTAGTAAAAGGCCATGTGATGTCTAATTTACACAGAGATAAAATAAAATTTTCTATGAAAAAAGTGAATTAAAACCATAGATTTTAGGGCCTTTGACGAAAACTTATTACTATGTTTGTGTTCATTTGCTTAGTGCTAAGTTCTGCTGTATTTTAACGAGAATGACCTTTGAGAGCCAAATGTCCTGGATATATTTCTGTGTTAAGTCTTTGGATCCAATCAAAGCTCTTCCTAGTACAATATGAACACAATTATAGGCAAAATTAAATAACAGGAAACTTTGTAATGTAATAGAGAAAACCCATCAAAGCAAAAATCATTATCAGAAACTTATTAATAAAAATGCAATCAACTGCTCCAGTGATCTGGCTTAGATTTCCTGTAAATACAATATTCATGGCAAGAGTTCAGCTGTGAAAATTTGTCCTAGAATAGAACTGGGTTTCTAGGACATTTAGCAATAACAAACTGTTCAAAACACACCCTGAATCTTAATTTATTATGGAATGAAATGATTGAACTAGTGTTTTGAAGTGACTTGAAGTCAGTCAGTTCACATTGTCTACACAATTGCAAAAGTTTAAAGCTGACGAAAACATGGCAATTGTAAAATAGGACGAATGTAGTGTTTCAAGTAAGCATCTAGACTACACTAGAATATAAAAATAATTCTTTCATGAAAAGTTAAATGATTGATTCCATTTTGGTCTGGATGTCTTTTAGGGGGTCAATCATATCATGCCATGTTCCAAATAGAGACATCCTATCTTTCCTAACCATATTGCATCTGCCAGATTTTTTTCTACAAACTCTATTTTTATTTCTGTATGTGTCAAATGGAATCTTTTCCCCATTTAGTTCATCCTTTGACCCTTTACAGAGCTACAGTAGGGAGGAATACATCTTTATTCCATATCATTGCACATAATTATATGCCCCCATTTTGTATTGCATCCTCCTCCATTTTGTATCCCATATTCCCTTAGTTTGTAACCCCATATGCTCCCATTTTGTAGCTCATATTCCCTCATTCTGTATCCCAAATCCCCTCCATTTTGTTTCTCTAACATTATTAGCAAGTGTTACATTTGATGTGCTTACTTAAAGTTCAAAAATAAACTGACAATCGGAAATGAAAGACTTAATACTAACATTGACATTCCATGCTTGGCAATGATAATCAGGCTACAACTTTGTTCTAGGAAGCTTTTTACTGTCAGTCCTGTTTACATAACCATTACGGTTATAAAAACGAATCAATTTTCTAGGCAATGTGTCCCATATTAAATGAAGTTATTATTTGGCTATTAATATTTTGGGAAGTTTGCTGGAAACTAAATGACTTATCGATTTTTCATAGATGGAAAAATCATGATTTTTTTTTAAGTGTTAGAAAAAAAAGGGTAGATGAATTATAATCATGTTGTATCATTGTTAAGGCATATTAGGTGGCATGGATGTCACAGGTAGTCTTTGTGGGGGGGGGGGGGTGGTTAAGGAGTCAATAGTTGTCTGGTATGCCCATTGCAAGTGGTGTGAAGCTTGCTTGAGTAAAATTGTCCATTGCTGAAAATGTGTTTGAGCATTTGACATTTTTGTTATGAAACTGTATAGGGACTTAGACAACAATAGCATATAGTTTATAACAGTACTAATATTCTATATTTTACAAAGTATGAATGTAAATGTGTGATAGAGGGCGCCCCATGGAAGACCAGATTGCTGATTGGGTCACCTCATTTGATTGGAAAAATGAAAGAATTGAATGAATATTTAAACAATATCCATTCAAGATAGAAATTAAAGCAGTGTATGTCTGATGAATGGTTCAAAGTTGTTGATAGTTTTGCTTTGCTTTCAGCAGTTCATTGAATGTAAAATAATGCATAATTAATGACATACATGTCAAACTCAACAAATATTGAAATGAAATTGAAAAGATTTAAGTGATAGAGCAAAGTGATTTAATTGATTTGATATTGTAGTCAGGACAATAAGTCACATATGGGGAGATCTAGGCTGTGTCTGGATTTAAGAAGACAACATCAATACATGTATAGAGATGAAGGGATCTAAATCAAAGAAGGTTTATATCATTACAAAAAATAAATGCAAATGGCTGCCATTTTCACATCCAAGATAGCTGGGTGTTATCATGATGAATGCCCTTTGGTAGTCAATGATTGGAATCAGCTGGACAAATGAGTTTAGATTGATTCAGCCTTGTCTTCATAACAGGTTATGTTTAATCACTTCCTTTTTAATTTACTTTTTCAATCCAAATCTTTTCTTTAAGCTGTATTTGGAATGATGACACAGGTGTGTCGTCAGTTGACAGTGTGAGTTTTATTTCTTTTTGAAAATGACAAATAAGCACACCAGTAGTAGAAGCTTTGATTGTTTGATCAGAAAATGAAAAATAGCAATGAGTTGATGATAGTGATAGGTTTATGTCTGTTTACACTTGTGATTTCTCTAGCAAAGATGTAGCTTTGACTTTAAGTTCAAATTTCATAATTTACAACTTGAAGTAACTTGATGTCTTGCAAATGTTAGGACTTTGTATTGAATGAGATTTGTTACAAAGTGAATCAAAAAATGTAAAAACATTAAAGATAGAGTTATCTTATTTTGTTGTAAATCATCTTTGGGATTCAAGTTTAAGAATATTGTTACAGCCCCAGAGTGAGGCACACAGAAAGGGCAACCCTTATGGGTCAGCATTCATTGACCTATACAGTCACACAACCACAGAGTGAGACACAGAAGGGTCAATAGGTCACATAAGACAATTCCCTAATGGTCATGGAAGCATTACAGATTTGAAAAAAAAATATCAAAAACTCCTTGGTCAAATATCAGACCATGCCATCTCAATGTGGAAGATAGACTCTTGTTGATCCAATTTCCCTAGTGTGCGAATAAAGAACTAAGTACTATGCTATAGTCATATCCAATTGTGTCCATAAAATCTATTGAATAGCAGCCATATATCAACTAATAATTCCATAAAGTCTACATGAAAACAATGCATTAGATTCAGACAAATGAAAAAGGATAAGGCAGTAATGAAATTATTAAATTTCCTGAACTTTTTTTCTCATTATCTAATTTTCCACCCAAGATTGCTTTTTTGACTTTTGATAGTTTAAACATGCAGGCTAAAGTTTCTGCAGATTAAAGACTTCTTGATTTGCATAAAATAGAAGAGATAGAAAATAATGAGAAAAGACCTATTGGATTTCATAACCTCTTAAACTTACAGCTTGAACATGCAAGCATTGTTTGAAATGAAAGACGATTATTTTCATAGAAAAAAGTTGCCTGAAAGCATAAAAGATGATCATTTTTATTTGTCATAAAAATATAAGAGGGTGTATAGTTTCAAATATAAGTCTATCCTATTTCAATAATGCCTGTTGACACGGTAAATTTTGTAAGTGGTAGTTAGTAAAGATTCTTAAAGCACTTCAACTGTTGATAGTGTAAACACATTCACTTCATAGACATGCACATTGTCTAAAGGATTATCAATTGGACTTTAAAAAACATTACAAATACACACAAGAAAAAATGATAATGTAAATAGGGCTTGATAGGGTTAAAGTATAAATTCATTACTGATTGTTGTTAGTTTTTTTAAGATTTGTGCTGTAAGTGTTTATGTGTATATAAATATTCAACAATTGTATCTATATGGTAGACTTTTTTATGGTAGACAGTTTTTCATATTTGACAATCATGGCGTTTCTAGTTTGTACCTATTAAATCCCAACCTTTGTCTCTTTCTGGTTCATATACCCTGGCTCCATTCATTTGAAGATTGATATGGCCACCGTTAGCCCTGAGATAGTGAACCCATACAGGGAAGATTTATTTCCAGATCTGTAAGAGATATGAACCAAATCACAATAGTAAGGATAGATACAGCCAGGATTTACTGGGATGTAGTATGTCAAAGGAATACAAAGGGAGGAAAAAATGGAGGATAGTACAATGTGTGTGATATTTAGGGTGATAATGAATGTGAGGAGTTCTCTGTGATGTCTTTTTACCTACACCATATAATGATGGTATTGGATGGGTTTATTTTGAACTTTGATCTTTGAACTGCATCATTCTGCATTATAGCCCTAAAAGAGTGAGTGTGTCACTGTGAATGAGTTGAGTTCTATTGGAGAGGGTTGATGCCGTTGTAAATGTGACTGAATAGTGTACCAGATACTGGTTTCAAAGACATCACTATATTTTTACAGCTTTTGAGCTTCCCACTCGTAAGCTGTTGTAATGTCATATCATGTCACTCTAAAGCGTCATTCTGGCAGCAGCAACACTCCATTATTTAACTATGAACACCTATCCTGTAGACGTACTGAAAGACATCTTTGGAATGTCTTTAAGAACTCTTTGAAATGCCTTGAAGACATAATCACAATCAGTTGAAGATAACTGTAAAACTTGTTTTTACTGATGAAACAATGAGCACCCTATAACCTATCTAGAAAAAAAACAAAACAAAAAAAAACATCTCCTTGGGGCTATAAGTTATAGGAACCCTTGAAGAAATCACCTAATGTCAGTTTATGTTTAATTTGTTGCAATATTTCTTTCATTTATCATGATTCTTTACCACTGCTGTGTTGACGAAAATCTTGAGTTCCTAGCAATTCTCAATAGTTCTGAAGGCTAAACTTAGAAGGTTTTTTTTAATGACAAGATTGATGGATGAGTTTGATCACTGTTGGTTAAGAAAAGATAAGAAATAAGGCTAAAAATACAGAAAGAGATTTTTAATTTTTTTTCTTCCCCTTGTTTGGCAAATTATTGAATACTTATTTTAAATGAGAACTACTGAAAATCTTTGAATCATGATGTGAACTGCTCAGTTCATTCACCGTTTATTGTGATATCAATTGAAAAAAATCTGCTAAATTTCACGCAGCAAACATGATTTTCAGAGTTTTTATCATTGTGTATTTTCTGAAATTATCAGTTGGCAAAGGATTCACACAGTATATTTCCATGTATAAATGAGAAGTCCTTGAAATTAATGGCAGCATTTTCATGAAGTATATTCTAATTAGTGTATGAAAGAAGTACTTATTAAGTCCTTGGTATTAATTGCTACTTGATAGTTAACACCTGTCTTTCAGAATCCTGCTACCTGAGATATACCATCAACTTTCAAATTCTGTTTAAGTAGAAAGTTATTTTGCATGTATTAGATGCGATTGAGATATTAGCGCTGTCAGATTTAACTCATATTAAAAGAAGACATCAATGTTAAGGATAGAATATATTACTATCATAAGTGATTATTATCATCAGAAATACCTCATATATCACTAGGAGTAAAATTCACCAAACTAATCCATTTTTAAAAAGTCACAAAAGATTTTTTTAAACCCACCCAAAATGTCATAATTTAAAGTGTAGTTATTGAAAAATGTTTTAGTACGACATTAAGTTTATGTATAAATGGTAATAAAAGGCTCACAAGCTATATAGCTACTTTATAAAATCCTTTTGTTTTTGGTTCTGGTGAAGATGATACTACCCAGAAGCACTTTGTTTTCCCGTGTCAAATTTAGCAAAAAATCACTTTGACGCTTGATTTCCTTTTGTTTCGATCTTAAAGAAAACTGTTATCATTGGAATCCAGCACTTCATCACCAATGCTGTATGGGTGTATACTTGTTTATGTGGCCATAAATATCACTGGTAGAAGTCTGGAGAAAATTGCATCAGATGATTGGGAACAAAGATCTGAAAACCGCCTGATAAGAAACACTGAAATCCGAGCCACCAAGGTGTTTTTTTCTCGTACTGTTTAGTTCTGTGACAGCTTAAAAATCTTTGTGTTGAATCTTCTTCTTGTCTTTTGTACAAAAGTGAATTGCAAAAGCTTGGGGAAATCACTTAAATGCAAATGAAATTAAATTCTTAAAAGAAAAGATTGAAGACGAGTGTTAACTTGGTTTTAAAGAAAGTGAGAAAAAAAATGGTTCTCAGATAGAATCATGTCAATTTTATCCAAGTAGTGTCTGTAGCTAGGAAAAGACTGCTATTTTCGGTGAGTGTTAGTATTAAGATTCTATTTTTAGCTCCTCAATTACCTACAAAGTCAAACTGTCATTGACCCCCCCTCCCCCAACCACTAGCATACATGGAGTAAGACATCATTAAGGCCATCGACGTCTCTTGGATGTATTGCATGATTTAGAAAAAAAAAATTTTTTTTTTTTTTCATAATAGTTTTATTTTAAATGTGAAGAACAAGTTGTTAAATTTTCAAAAAGAAATTTTAGAT
>JAVSBT010448903.1:0-10131 GCA_033118115.1 Pharyngocirrus eroticus
CATTGTATACCAAGCCCTACTACAAAATGCCTTAACGGGTGTTTTCTAAGCTCTTTTCTTGAAAATGGGACTAGACTTAAATGGTGCTTTTCAAATTTTGGAGAGTATTTAAACGCACCGCTTTTGATTTCCTTGTTATTTAGATAGTAAAATTCTGCACGGCTCCATATTTCATATTTTAGACATCTAGAAACGTTTTTTTTTTCTATTTGATATAGAAATATAATGCTTTTGTCCTAGAGTTCTAGGAATACTCAAGATATGATAAATCTTTCAGATGTGATATTACTAGACAGGATAATAATAATAATTATTATATCAGCATATTTGTGTCAGAACTGTGCTTTTACATATGCACTCGCAAAGACAGTTTTGACCATGAAAGCTTTGCATGACTAGAAACCGTGAGAACACTGCTATTGGCTTAAATGAGCACCCAAACCGTTTTTCGTTGAAAGCCAGTGCAAAATAATTCAATTGAAACTGCCAGCATGACACTTCAAGCTAACACCCTACCCAGGTTAGCCATTAAAGCTCCCAAAAGATAGTACAATCCTCACTGGGCCATTTTTGGAGTCAGGGACAACAAGAAAACATGCTGAAATGTACCACATTACTTTGTGAAAAGGTGTATTGCTTTGTTTGGCACCACCATGAAGATGGGCAGATTTATCATGTCTAAAGTATTCCTAGAATTCTGGGATAGAAGCATTATTTTTCTGCCTGATGTGGATAGAACTTTTGCTCTAGATCTCAAATATGTAAATGGGACCGTTCAAAATTACCTTGTTTAATTTCCAAGGAAGTAGAAAGTGCTGCGTATATGTCTTGGTTCAGTATAATATACAACTGTTCTAGTGATAGCAATATGTGATAATTCTAGCTGCCCTATTTAGCAGATTTTAAATTATTGTAAAAAGTGTTGGATTACAATTACCTCAAATAAAAATATCATATAAGTCAAAAAGTGGTTGAATAAATGCCTTAATCACTATAATTTCTAGATCAACCTAGTCTTTGGAAAGAATGCTTCAATGAGAATGGTGAGTTTTAAGCAAATATAAAACAGTTATATCTACCCTTGCCTCTTCTTGTACAGATTGCGCAGAACAAAAATGCAACAAATGCAACTGCAGATAATGCTAAAACCGAATAAGCAATACTTGGGTGCAGTTGCATTGTATTTGCTGAAATACATTGAAAATATTCTTGAGTGACTCAACTGAAAAAAAATGCAAAATAAGTTAAACACTGCAAAAAACTCAAGACGTTTTTACTCCTAGTAAGATTGAAAAGGTGATTATTATGTCCTATACGAGTTTTTGGTTTGGGCCTATATATGGTCCTATCTAGCACACACAAAATGAAACACAGAAAAATAATCACCTACCCTCTACAAAAGACAAGGAAGTCAGCTGAAGAAATAGGAATGCTTCCAGTCTGCTGTAAACCTGTTGTGAAATCATCTTCACCAAATTGGTCAGTTTTTCTAGAAAAAGGTCTGTCGGTATAAATCAAAGAATGGAATCAGTGGTTTTTTTCCAAATTGTTAAGGATGTGTTGAGCAAGGAAAATTTGCCTTCATTCTAATTATAAAGAAAATGCCTCAACATTTCTAAGGGATCCACAGTTACTTTATAACGTCTGGCCCCATGGTCCCTCTTTCAAACCAATCCAACTTTATTGATTACAAAGGATGGGTGCGGGGGTGTAAGGTTATTATTAATAGATTATATCAAGTAGTGTCTTTAAAATGTTTCAAACTTGTTCTTTTCATAATCAAATGCCTCGAGAACTTGACACACCAAATATAAACAAAGTTGTAAACCGTGTAGAGAGAAGTTCATTCCTAATCTGGGGTATCTAGGCATACACAATCAGACACTACAATTTAGTTTTGATATCTATCTCGAGCTAAAACATATTACTAAGCATCATCCAATTGAAATCAGGCCATTTTTGAGTGTTATTTATATAAAATGATAGAAATAAGACTTTACTAAAGAACTTTCAGGGAGGGAGGGGGGAGGGGGTTAGCGGGATACACTCCCAAGTTCCCAGAGAATAAAAACCAAAATCCCTGATCTCAGCATATTATCCATAATCCCAAAATTTTCAAGTTGAAACATCCAGTTCTACGCCATTATTTATCTGAATATCATAATTTTTACAAACTGTACCGGAGAGGGTGGGGGTAAAAATCAATTTTAAAATGTAATAATCCCAATCCAAAAAAATTAACCCATACAGGTGAGATACCAGTCCCAGGAAATGACAAAATCCCATATTCCAAGAAATTCAAATGGTAAATCCCAAAATCCAGATACTTAAAATGCAAAATCCCAATCCCAGAGAATAAGTAAATCCCAGTTCCTAAGAATAATATTATGTATTGAAAAATCGTAAATCCCAAGTAGCAAACAATTCAAAAGGGGGAATCCCAAGTTCCAAAAATCCCTAACCCTCCTCATATTCAGATATTGCTGATATTTTAATTCTTTTGACTCTTTGAAATACTGATTCTTAACCCATCAAATTTAGGGAAAACATGACGTCCAATGTAAGATAGTGGGTGATAATATGATATAAAACCCAAATTTGAATAATTGCTATGTTTTCTTGCCCCACCCCAAAAAGATATGCCCCAGGATACAGTTAAGATATTTGATCATCATTTCTAAATATGACTTGATAAATAAAGAGCCTACAATACCTTTGATGAAGCACGATACAAAATTTTGTATGATTCTTCCGCGTCAGCCTAGCAACATTAAATGGAAGTATTGTGTGCGAGAGAATGACGGGAAATTCTGAAATATCACGATAGATTTATAGGCTTCAGGATATTCTTTGTGAATATTTTTTTAATACCTATTGGGATGAAAGAAGCTTTTTATATTCCCAATCAATAAAATCGAGTATTTTTTTTCATATTTTCTCTTGCAAACAATACTTTTTGTATGGAAGTGACCCTTATAAGAGGTCATGGTGGGAAATTCAATAGCGATGAATTGTAAACATAGCAGTAATGTTCATTCAATCGAGTTCCACACTTTTGAGCATTTGTATAAAGACGTTATTCATTGCAAATGTTGTCATTGTAATGTATCTCTATACAAATCGCACAAAAGAACGTTGATGGGTGAAATATAATACTGTACAGTAAACACTCTAATTCATCTATACAGGTTGATAATGGGATATTCCATCAGACTGACAGTACAAGTGATCAAGATACCAGCTTGGCATTGAAAGCTCTTGAAAATGAGTGATATTTTCTATGTTTGTATTGTAACAGTTTAAAACTTCATAATTCAACGACTAGTATCACTTTGGTGTATTAAATCTCTTCTGTAGAGGGAGCATGTAACATAATCGAAACAGTGCTAAGGGCTTATGGGCACTTTATTCAATATTGAAAATGTGACAGATATGAAGTAGTATTGTTATATTAACAACATCCATCTGGATACTTAAGTTTAACTTCAGTTTAAGTGTCAATATCTTTGATGAAAAGGGATTTATGTTTTATGTCCTCTGAATGACATCTTAAAAGCCTATGAAAAAGTATTTACCTTTAAATTGGCCAGAACTGTTACACTGAGTCAGGCAGCAAACCAGTATGCCAACACAGGCAGGGCATCCTATGCAGTTGGATATAGTGCTCTCGGGGAGAAGGGGAGAAAGGCAACAAATGCTTATAACTCTGACACATATGGCCTGCAAATACAATTGGAATGACACTTGTTATTTTTTTCTCACCTTGAAACCCCCCCCCCCCCCCTCCAAAGAAAAAAAATACAAAAAAAAAATGCAAGCAATAAAACATGTTTGTTTTAAACTGTGGCTTATACTGTCTCTAGTCCATCACAGCTTCTCAAAAAGAATTTTGTTAGTTGCAATAGAAAAAACAATATCAAAAAGAATTAGCACATAATGTAAGATGGTATAAGTTTCATACCTTTTATGAAAATGTCAAAGTAAAACTTGTATGAAGTGTCCATGATGTTGATGGTATGGCAAATCTTCAAGTAGCTTGATTTGATCATGATAACAGTAACTCCATAACACCCTGATATGCTGTGAATGGTTGCATTGAGCAGCTCCTCTGAAATGATAAAACCATATCAAATTACAAAATCAATGTGTCAACTGTCATCATTATGTTCTAAATGTCAAAATATTGGATTCACGCATGAACAAATATAGATACCCTTAACTTCTTAAACCCATGGTAAATTGAATGTTGAAATCTAAAATACCTAGCTACATTTATATTTTTCTACAATATAGGTTTCTATTGTTCATGACTGGCCATGCATGTCAGTATATGTTCCTCATTGTGGATTTTAATTCTGAAGTGGCATACATATTATATATCTGTATAAAACTATAACTTTCAAATCATTTTTGCATATGCAAGGTTGTTGATGTTACCCCTCACCCCCACCCCCATAAAACATAAAAATGTTTCACTCAAATATAACTTTCTAATTTCATATTAACATAAAGATAATGATAAAACTCGAAAACAAAAATATATTTGTTGTTGTGCATTTATCTGCTTTACCCAAAAGAGACCCCCCCCCAAAAAAACAAAAAAACAAAACAAAAAAAAAAAATTTCAAAAGAAGCAAATTATAGATCCAGAAGATGCTTACTTACATGTATCTTGGCAGCTTTGGAATTTAGTAGCTTTAGTCTTTTAAGATTACGGATCACAATTAAAAGTAACGGCATTTCAATCTAGCTTGATAAGATGTGACTTTTTGACAAATAGCTACCGGATCAACACAATGCAAGTACACAAGATTTTACGTATGAAAGTATATGTCTAAATCTGATACCCGTTTAACCTATAAATAGGCTAGTAAAGAAAGAAAATGAGGCGACAGTACTATAGCCTTTACTATGTCAAATTTTCTCATAATACTTATTTGTGTTGTGAGTAAAACATTTCAAGTGTGCCCCCCCGCCCCTCTTTTTTACTCTCTCTACAGCTGAAGGATTAAATTACTGGGTCCGTTGTTTAGTGTAGATGATGTCATGACTGACGGGAACCGGAAATGTAAACATGGCCGCGGTTGAGGTTGACGATGGAGTACTACTCAAATTTGCCCAAAAATTGGCATCAAATGAGAAAAAGTTTAGGGATAGAGCTGTCAAGAAGTTGAAAAAATGGTTGCAAAGTCGATCAAATACAGGTATGTAGGGAGTCAAGTTATTAATCGAAGAATATCCAATAATAAACATCAACATGGTTTACCCACGTGTGTTCAATGCTTGAATCCACAATTTTGACAGACGTCGTTTTGATAAACAAATCATGAATTCGAGAACAATAACGTATTTTATCACACAGCGTCAAACAGTTACGAGTAGAATATATATACTGGTCTATTCTACTTTCTAACAGGATTTACGGAAGTGGACTTACTCAAGTTATGGAAAGGTTTACACTACTGCATGTGGATGTCCGATAAACCTCTTGTACAGGTATGTCAATGGGGGGAAAACTTTATTATTTTCACATGTTTCCCTGAGAGTCAGAATCTGTATCAGTAAATGTATAAGAATTGTATAAGTATGCTTCCTTTATCAGGAAAATGTTAATTTCTGAATGTCTGCAAGTTAAACTTTGTTGTGTAAGGCCAAAATGAAAATCATTTATTTACATTCTGTATGCATATATATGATACACCACATATGTTTCTAATACCCTGGTAGCTATAGTATATAAGAATCATTTATATGGTTGAAACTAATCATTGTCATTTATGTTTTGTCATGTGTGACATTAGGAAGAACTAGCTGCCACACTGTCGGATCTCATTCATGCATTTGAAAATGATGAGAGTAGCTTGGTATTCATTGACACCTTCATTCAAACAGAAGCCAGGGAATGGTATGGCATTGACAAATTTAGAATTGACAAATTCATGATGGTAAGTACAAGAAAACATATCACCTGAATGTTATGATTTAACAGCTCAAAGGCCAGTGCAATTTTGACTGTAATAGGCCATGCAAGTAAGGTAAAAAGACCAGTATGCTCAAACTTCACTTAATATGAAAATCTCATTTGGGATTCAAACTTCAGGGGTAAATATGAGACCTCAGATGATCGAGCCGCTAGATTTTGACTTAGTTACTTGTACGAGACAGAGGATATTTTCTCCTGCTATCTCAGCTATCCAGAACATTGAATTTTGTCCAACAGATTCTCATACGAGAGTGGAAAAAATATGAAATTTACTCCTGAATGTTGTATAATAGGATAATATAATGGTGTTGAATGTTCATAAAATCACAATTCTTTTTATTGAAACAATTGAGAGACAGAAAGCAATGCAAAATTTCATGTCGAAGAAAAACAAGAAAGAAACCTTTTTACTTTGAAATAATTATATTATAATTATTCATGACTATTTCATTTTCTTTTAGCTTGTGAGAAAGTTTCTGCACCAGAGCTTCGTTGTTTTAAAACAGAAAAAATGGAATAAAAAAGTAATACAACAAATGATGGCCATTTTCTCCAAAGGTGTCATCAATGCTGAAAGTGACTCAATACCAGATGGACTCAAGCTTCACTTTGCTGACATTTATGTGGATGAGTTACAGAAAGTAGCTGTGGGTGAGGTTAGTGAAAGTTGATCATAATTTCTGAAAATAAATTTCACAGATCTGTAATAAAACTGCAGTTTGGGTTAGATAATATCATATTTTAATGTCCAGCACACACTTGTTATTTTGTAACTGTTACAAAGTAACAACAGGATTAAAAAAGGGTTTATTTTAGTATGAATGCTTTTGTTCCAAAGAAACTGTTCTAAAGTAACAAAGCTATATGTCTGTTCCCATAATGTTTCTATCTATATAGCTAAGTAAAAATCCTGTTTGTGACTGTGTTCCCCAGTAACATGTTACGAATAAACTCTGTTACTTTATAACAGTCAATTTTTCTCAAATGTGTGCTTGATATAAGGGTTTAAAATTATGAGATATGATAAAAGTGTTTTGCTCCAAAAGAAATTTGAGATACAGGCATGATAAAACAAGAACAAAAAAAGATATGATGTGTAAGTTCTTGATCTATCTTTTGAAATACCAATGATATAGATTTCCATCCTCCCTAAGCATAGTTTTTGTCTGCTTTATGAGTATCAGTATAACTTCAGTGCATCATACAAGGCTTACTGTTTGTAGAAATGACTCTTTAAAGTTATTTACACGTTTTAATCTTCATTCCAGATGAGTTCCAAAAAGATACAGCTTTTCTTAGAACCTTACTGTGTCATGTTAACCCAAGTCAAAAGGTAAGCCAGAAAGTACATGTCTGCTCTCTATTTGTTTTCCTTGCTTTTTCATTGTTATTGCTATTTTTTTGTTTCTGATTGTTGCCGAAACTTCTAGATTTAAGCACGCAAAAAAAATAAGATAATCAAATGCTCCCTCTCCTAAGTCCTTTATTATAACTATTATAAGTGTTTCATTGAGATAATCTTGCACTAGTGTTACACAACTAATTGTCCATGCTAAAATGTCGTTGCTAGATCCAGCTTTTAAACCACCAAGTCAAAGATTTCATCTTCGATCAAATTTGTGTTTTGCGTCACTTTCTACACTTAGCATTGTCTTTTACCATCTGTTTTTTTTGTTTCTTTTTTAGTAAAGCTGTATTTGAAAGTGTATTGAAGAATATATTTATGAAATTTGTGGATCAAGTCTTGGATGAAGAATTCGAAGAAGAGGAGGAAGACGAGGAGGAAAATGAGGAAGAAAACCAAGAAAAAGTGCCAAAACTTGAGGTAAAATATACAATAGTTATTCTCTCTGCAGGTCCTTTTCAAATGTTTGTTTTTCATATCTAATTATTGATTTATTACCTTTTGAATAAGCTTAAATCAATACATACTATAACTTATATACCCTTGTTTTCAAGTAAAATAGTGGCATCTATTTTCTTTCTTTGTATCTCTATATCATAGTTCTAAGAGTAGAAACAGTTTAAAATCACAGAAATGATTTGCAAAACTTTTTTTGGGGTCAAATTTACAATGTTGGATAACTAAACATTTTCATTGTAGAAAGTTGTAAGACCATTTCATGATATAGCTGCAAAACCATTGATACTATTGCTTATAGCATGACTTTTTCTTCTTTTAGGTTGACTTTGGCACCCTTGCTGACAGACTCTTTGAACTTTCCAGTAGTAAATCATGTTTAGGGAGAAACAGAAAAGACATCTATGATTTAGTTAAAGTGTGAGTATTGTTTGTTGTAAGAATTTTTACTAGGGAGGGGGGTAAGGTTGGTTCAATTTTGTTTAGATATTTTTGTTATTTGCTATGATTTGACGACACTTGTTCCTTTTTTGTTTTCGAAAGTGTTTTGTATCTCAAAACCATCTCACTAAATAAAGCCACACTTGAGCCAAATAGCCCATCAGCCAGTGCTTATCCTAGTTTCCTTAGCACTAGCGACTGAAAGCTTACACCCCCCCCCCCCCCTGAAGAGGATGCTAGTCTATTGCAGGTTTCTTTCCCAGAATTTTTCTGGTACTCATTTAACGTTTCCTAAGTGATGAAGGAACATTGTCACTGAGACACCACGCTTCCATCACGCTAAGAAAATACAAACTGCAAAACAAAATATACCTCTGAAAAATAAAGTATTATACTTCCAAAAAATTAATCAAGAATGAGTATAAAACTCTTGGAAAGGACTGGACTCGCAGATCACAAAGGTGTTAAAACATTTAGTTCAAACTGTAGATTTGTTTGAAGGCTAAAAGATTAGTTTCACACTCTGCAGAATACACTTGACATTCTCACACGTGTCAGAGTAATAGTTGTGACACCTCTTCACTCAGAAAGTATTGTGTTATTGTAAATAATCTCTCACTCCATGACTTGTGAAAAACTTTGAGAATAAGAGCCTATATAAATAAATCTATGGTCTGGAGGTTATTCAATCAAAATGAAAAACATGTTTAGAAAAGGGTTGAAGATGAACCTAAAAGGCTTCAGAATGTAAGAACATTTTTCTGTCATTTTTCAACTAATCAGACTCCAGTTGAACAGAGTTGGGTTTTATATTCTAGTTCTGAATTGATCTTTCACTTGATTTAATTATGTTGTATTGATTTTATTCATCAAATTTGCTAATATAACATGCAACCAGAAATATTGGGGATGTAATACAAAGTACTGTTATTGTATTTTATGACTGAAGAATATTAGTTACTAATGTAAAACTAAGACCCAGTTATTATGGAGAGTGGCATTTACATCTTCAGGTATTATGAAAATTAGCTAATAAAACTTAAATGCAACTCTCCATATCCAAACTTAGCTTTATATTAATCAGATTAAAATTGTCAGAATATAAGTCCTCTCACTACAGAAGCATGAGATGTATAAAATTATTGAACTCAACATTATTCGGCATTTTATCAATCCCTTTGCAGACTGAGAGACCTGGCTGTTGGCAATGTGCCAGAACCAGAGACTGAGTCAGAAGGAGAGGAACCACTGGGTGAAGCAGACATCAAGAAAGCCATGCAAAGACTAGGATCCTTTGAAAATAATCTCATGAAAAAAACAGGAAATTCAAAGAAAAAAAAGAGAAAGAAAACAAGTGCTGAAGGTATGGGCAATATTTTTATGTTTTGTTTATCATTTTTTTAAATTTTGGATGAAGTGAATTATAGATATAGACAAGTGGGAAAGTTTTTCTCTGAAAGGTATCAAACTAATAAAGATTCTAGCTGAGGGATGTGGAATAAAAGTTTCAGTGTGAAAGAGTTTACGTTTTGAAATATCATCTAGTAATTTTGGGTGATATAGATGAAGCACTACCACTACACATTTGCACTATCGCGCATTCATAACATAATTATATTACTAAAATTTGTTGTGATACATTTTAAAGATATTGAGTACTATACATGTAATGAAACCTATTACAATATGAAAAACATGTAATTTTGATTTATCATTGTCATGATTGATATGTTACAAACAAAGCCAAGATCAAATTCACAAGGGTTGTTTATTTTTATCTTGCTAGATGATGAAGATGATGAAGTACCCAAAAGTAAGAAACAAAAGCTAGCCACAAAGGAAAAGA
>JAVSBT010448925.1:0-10128 GCA_033118115.1 Pharyngocirrus eroticus
GGACACAGTGATGATAAGGCAATGGGGTTGCTATCTTAAAAATTAAAAAAAATATCATTAGATTTTTATTCACTTTCTTGGTGATTTTTTTTATATGCTTCACCGACTGCAAAGAACTTTGATTGATACCAAACTGTGGGATACCACATGGTTTGAACAGGATTTACCCTGTCCTTAACGATTTAGAATTTTGAAATCATCTTAAAGGATTGTGAGAAAGTTGAAAATAACAAATATGTCAACTTGAAGGGCTCACTGTGAATGGTCATAAAATGTTTCAGATAAATCATCATCCTCATAGTTTGATGTCATTTCATTAATTGTAACATCTTTATTACCTGCATGGCCTTAAGGATACTTCAGTGCGTGGTACAGCTACAATGTGGATGCTTTTTTTATTGGTCACAGATGCTAGGAAGTGTTCATGTGACCAAATGCAATTGACTCCTGTATCAAGCCAGGCCATGAATTAGGTTATTAAAATCTCATTGCTCCCATTCTGGGTTTCACTTTCTTGGTGTAATAAATCATCTACGCAGTCATTGTAATGGACTTTTTACAACTGAGAAGTAACATGAACATAATCGAAGAGGTAGCCTTTCAGAAGTAAAAGGGATTAGTGATGTAAACTGAGCATTCAAACATGAACATTTTAAAAACCAAAGACTGCATGGTTTGGGTGAAAGCATGCAAGGAGGGGGGGGTATGGTGGTGGTGGTGGACAGTCACTTAAAGGTTCTCTGTATTCAATTAAACAAAAGTATTTAAGACCAAAACCAGACTTAAGTTGTCCCCCCCCCCCCCGATGGACACAAACATGGGGTAAGGTAGAGACATAAACCCTCAACCTTCTGATATTTAGATAAATGCTCTTGCATTGAGTCCAATGCCCTATTTCTAAGACAAGATAAAACAATAATCCATGTTAACACATCACCATCCCTGACAGTGGCAAAGGTTTTGAAATTTGTTCTTTTTTCTCCAAGGAGCTATAAACATCTGGAAAAAATGTTTTATGGTTCTTGTGAGAAAAGTTGCTGAAACAAAGGTTTACAGTTAGATATGCTTGCAATGTATTGTTTTTATTATTTCCAGCATTTGTTTTTGACAAGTAAGCTTACAAAAAAATAAGACAGTTAATTCTTCACAATTTATGTGAGAGGGCTTCTTGGGAATACTATACCAGACTGTCATGCCAGAGAAACAAATTTGATTCACAGTTAAGACAAAATATTTCAGAAAAAGGTTTTGATCTCTCTTGCTCTATGCTTTTTGGAATATTCTACAGGTCTGAATGAAGAATGATTTTTTTCATGGCTCCAAAGTCAACTGAACCTTAGCTAGCTACATTAAAGGCTTTGGGTGTTATTGCTTACAAGTCTATGAGTTATAGCATGTAAAAGTACCCTTGTCATCATTACAATAGAGTAGCAGCATTAGCAGTGGAGATGGTCTTCTATCTACATAAAGAGGACCTGATCGGAAATTGGTCCCTGTAAAAGGAGACATTTTTAGAAATGCTTTCCTAGATACGTAACATTCTAATGGATCTCAAAAAAGGCATAATTTTAAAGTTTTCCTTTCTGAAAGTAATTTAGTGTTCATCCCTTGAAATTTGCTTTAAAAGCAAGGAATTCATGGACTATATAAAAACTTTTTCATTTCTTGAAGGAAAAAATCAAATATTTTTTGAAGGATTTTAGACAAGGCAAATTGTTCCTTTCTGAAATTGCTTTCAAAAATACCCCTTGATACTTTTTCACAAAATGAAACTGTGAGTGAAATTTTTAGAAGAAAAAAAAAATGTTTATTTGGTAAAGAGTATGAAGTAAAAGATGAATTTCAACTAAGAAATGTGGTTTGAATCCTACGTGTTTCAAGTCATCAGTGGGCTCTCTTCAGGGTTTATTTCAAAAGTAAGATGACACTCGTAAGATTGTCCTACCTTTAAAATAAACCCTGCAGGGAGCCCACTGATGACTTGAAACACGTAGTATTCAAACCATACCTCTTTATTTCACTTCTTTTTATCAATTATTACAGCGCAAAAGGCGAGTTTTACTTCTCATTTTCATACAAGTAATGTCAATATCAATTAGTTTCAAAAGGTTAGTTCTCAAGGTACACCCCATTCCATATTTATAGTCCCAAAGTAGATTTTCCATGTCCCATTAGAAAAGTTTAAATTGCATTATTATTACACTCTTAAGAAGAAAACAAATCTTCTAAATGGAGTAGTGTTCATTTTCATTAAATATGTTTTTTTACTATCAATCATTTTAGATACTGTTTAACATGGTAAAACTTGGGACTATACTTTTGGAAACCCCTATACTGTTCCTATAATTTCTAAAATTCTCCTGAAACAAACGATTGCAACTACACCATCCATGTCAAGCCTTAATTTGAAAACAACAGGCTTGCAAATCGTAACACTCACAGACAGATGCTCATCTGTTTTTCATCTTCATTTGTCAGGAGAAAGGGGCTGAATAATGAAAGGTTTCTGAGGAATAAAGGCAAAAAAGAAAATTGATGAATTTGATAATCATCCATGACAGAATTGTACTAACAAGAGAAGCAGAAGAAGATGTGTGACAATTATTGCACTTGCCGCAAGCAGAAGTTTTTGTTCATCCTAGATCTGCTACTAAACATGTCAAACACACACTATGATGGGGTCTCTATTCATTTATGTCACATTATACATGGGTTTCAGTTGGAGAAGGAATGTTTGTCCATCAGCATCAAAGATGCAAGGATGTTTGAGAAAGAAGAGAGATTCTAGTACATCAAAACTAGGGATTTTTTAATGAAAACTGTACAAGCCGTCATTGTGTACTATGTATGATACAATAACAGGACACTTTACAAGAAAACTGGATGTTCAAAAATTCCAATCACAAGGATATGATGCTCTCATACCTTGCAAGAACACACACACACCCCTCCCCAAGAAATAAATTTAGAAGACACTTCAACTGTACAGCAACCCCCTTATCTGTCAAATATCTGTTAATGATTATTACAGTGCATATATACATATATAACAGAACAAAAAAGAAAAAAATATACCCATAGAGGGTTTCCAAGTTAAGCAAACCTGATGTGTGTTTGACAAACAAATAAGAAATGTGGCCATTTACACTGTATGTGTACATGGACTTGTTTCAAAATATCACAGGAAGTTAAAAATTCTGAAGAGGACACTAGCAAAAGTCACAGGAAGTTATAGATTGTGAAGAGGACACTATCAAAAGTAACATGAAGCCATTGATTGGTTTAAAATATAACATGTCTTATTGATGAAATAGCGAAAAAGGGCTGATTTACATTATAGTAACTGTAAGAATAAATAATAAATGCTCTAAAAGTTATTGTAAAACTTATAGACAAAAAACAAACAAGTGGCACATGTCTGACCTATATAGTATAAACTGCACTAAAATAAACAACAATACAAAAACTATGACAATATACAGATAAAGTCACAGCGAAAAACAATAAATTTTCTCTTTTTTCAAGGCTGCAATAGGCACTGCATATAAACTATGGAGAAATTTGATTTATGAACTTTTGCCTCAGTTTCTATTATCTTTCGTCCGACAAAAGAGAACTAATAGCTTATCTACTGACGCATATAGAGCTGCTTCAGACTTGACTGAAAAGACGCTTTTGTAACGACAACTTGTAACATCAAGTAGAGGCTTAGGAAGACATCGGCTTTTACATGTCAAGGGTAACATTTAGGATCGTCCCCAAGAAGATTCTCAAAGTAGCTTTAAATAGGACAAAGATTCCATTTCTAGTAGGAAGTGCCTGTAGTAAGAGACTAATTGTAAACCTATTACCGCTCTGAAAGGAATGGATTGATTCACAGGAATCTTGATGGAATTATGATCAAAATATCCAGTGACACCTCTCTATCAGAAGGGAGTCTGAAAGTAATGGTATTGGTGAACCTGCCTTTTAGGCCAAAACAAATATTGTGCTTAAAATCTTGAGTAGTTTTGCTTTTTGTGTGTAGTTTAAAAAAAATATATTTAACAACCAAAATATTGCTACTTTTGCTCAAATAGCTTTGAGCTTCTTCATTATTGATTGAATGAAATAAACAAGAAAAATAAATGTTACTAGGCAAAAATATATGTAAACAAGACTGCAACATTTTTAATTGATTTTATCACCGACATAATTATGACATAAAGCAAAACTTTAAGAAAAAAAATTATTGGTCATCCTTTGACCAACTGATCAATTTGGGATGGCCTAAGCTGTTTTCTCATGTTCTTGTAGAGGGATGACTATATATTATAGGCCACTAGTAGCCATGTACCCTAACACCATACCCTACCACTATAGCCTTACACTGTAGCCATTTGCGGAATGGGATATAGCTGTCCATGTGTCCCTGGTAACACTCTACCTTAATTGATGGTAAACACAATTTTTAAGTACTTAAAAGTATTGCCTTACAACATCATCAGTGTTTTACTGGGTGGCATAATCCTCTCACCATACCATAACACACCCAGCCCTAACACCATGGCCTATCACCATGATGGCCTAGGAACTCATTGAGGAGTAGCCCACCTTCGTGTCACCCAAAACAAAACAATATTAATTTACAAAAGGAACAACAAGTGATTACAAAATGTTTGAGAGTCTTTTGGCACTGTGATAAACTATGGGCCTAAAGAGATCAGAAGGTTGAGGGTTTGATTCCCACTTTGCCTCATGTTTGTGTCCTTTAGAAAGATACCTAGTCCAAATTTCTCTTTTTCACAAAGGAAACTTTTAATTGGTTCCAGAGATTTTTAGGAAAGTAACCTGCAATGGACTAGCATCCTGTCCAGGGCGTGTCAAAACTCTGATTTTCTTGTGTTGCAGAATCTGTGAATAAGAAAGGGTCTGATGAGCCTTTATAGGCTTAAGCATGACTTACACAACCTTTACAAATACAATAGCGGAGATAGTTTAAGATTCAATCCTCAATTTCATCTTTTTCCAAGATCATGTTATATACACCTGGGATGCAAAATCTAAAGGGACCAATTAAATTATTACTGGAAAATGAAAGAAACATTCAAAAACATAGAAGGATTTTTTTTTTTTTTTAAAAGGACAATTTTCATTCCACAAGGATTTCAGATGAAAAATTGTGTTTTCATTTATTTTTGCCTTTCATATAGTGTATCGATGCCATCATTATCCTTTCTTATAACAAGCTTGAGTTGATGTGTTCATGCATAAAGATGGCTTCATTTCAAAGATTAAATTCCAAAACCATGGCTTCAATAGTATTAGATTTATCAATGACAATGTAAAGATATAGAAATATCAAAGAATGTTTCTAACCCATATATAAGAATTAACAAGCTTACTCTGACTATCAAGGGTTAAAATATCACACACATATGTATTACAGGTATCTGTATACTTTGTGAGATTCTTTTTTTCTTCAAAATATTGTTGTTTTATCAATTAGAAAGTTTGGTTTAATATTGTGGGATCAATTTTCATATTTTTCCAATAATTTGTACTTTGTACAATTATTTTTTAATATTTTGAGAGATATTTGAAAACCAGTAACAGGTTTGAAGTAGGTGTAATTTCCACATTACCAGTAACATTCCAGGTACAACATGATTGGCTGATACGAAAGAAAAGTCAAGGTCAAAGTTCAGCTATGAAATTAATATTTCATCTTTTGCAGATAAAACTGCAATGGGACACTGCAGGTAGCAGCTTTTGCCCAATATCTTTAAACCAGGAATACACACAAAATCATTAAAAAGAAACAAGATGTCAAGGCCTTGGCTATTTCCATCACTTGTAAAACAAAAATCAATTCAAATTATCAAGGCGACCTAACATGGACTATAGACAGATGTGATGAATGTTTGACTCAAGACTTCAACTCAAGTACTTGTAGTTTGTATCCAAGATTCATGACACAAGTCACATTAATAAGCTTTATCAATTCAAGTTCAAAACATCCCAATAGCTGTGTGCAAACCGGCAAGATTCAGAATAGTTGTGTACAAACAGGCAAGATTCAGAATAGTTGTGTGTAAACAGGCAAGATTCAGAATAGTTGTGTGCAAACAGGCAAGATTCAGAATAGTTGTGTGTAAACAGGCAAGATTTAGAATTCTTAGACTTGTATCAGAACGACAACATGTTATCATTCAACTGTTCTGTCATAATAAATCTAAAATAATTGACACTGTAATGACCACAATGGAAATAAGCCCTACAGGCTTTCTTGTGCAATCCTTGCATCCTAATACTTGTGGTTGCTTGTTTGTTGTTGTTGTTGTTGTTGTTGTTGTTTTGGGATGGATATAGTTGTAATTGTTCCATGCATATTCATTTACCAAACTACACTCATATAAACATAGCAATTTTATCTGTTCTACTAGTTCTCATAATTGTACAACATTGTATTTCTCTCTCTCACTCTCTCTCTCTCTCTCTCTCTCTCTCTCTCTCTCTCTCTCTCTCTCTCTCCCTTTCTTCCTCTCTCTCCCCTCTCTCTCTCTCTCTCTTCCCCTCTCTCTCTCTCTCTCTCTCTCTCTATCTCTCTCTCTGCGGATAGCTATCAACCTAACCACTTCTGAATGTGATTATAAATAATAGTAATACCCATAATTATTCTCATTCCTCATCAAAAGAACAAAAAAACATTAACAAAAAAAGAATAACAAGCCTATTACAATGTACTTAGAGCTAGCGCAAACCTTTTTGAGAAGACTAATCTGACACTTACCTTGGACCCACGGAACACTCATGAATACTCCAATGAGTAGGCTATGGAATGCCAGGACTGTGGCATCAGGGTGACTTCCTAACCTCATGGTAAAATGTAATTTCCTGTGAGAAGTCTCTGGGGATCTGTCTCTTTATTCCATAAATATCATTCCAGAGTCCTCTGACTTAGTTTGAAATTCAAGCCCCGCCGTTTAATATATTTCTCACTTAAATACACAACAAGGACGTGTTGAAAAAATGTAAAAAAAATCTGTTTCAGTTCCAATAAATGATATTACACGCTAAAGCCGAGATTGTACTTTCTTCAATACTAAAGAGGATTCCTGGCTCACCATGCAATCAAAAACCTCTTGTAATCCGGGGGGCTTTAGCACTTCTTAAATCTCCTGGTAAAAAGTTATTTAGTAATTTGCAATTATATTGAGTTATGCTGTTTCAAATCTGTCCTTCTCTTATATAAAAAAAACCCATGATACAATATCCAGTGTATATTAAAGCCCTCATATAATGATGTTGTGATGATGTTCATGCATAATGCAATTAAGATTGCCAAGTTCTACAACTGTGTGTCGTTCAGTTTACATTAATAAAACATCTAATTATTCATGTTTTTCCTTGACTTGATCCACCCTATGGCTTTTGATGTGATGTCACTATTGGATTGTCTTATGGTGATTCGGAGCTTTAGCAATTGCTTCCCAATGATGTTAAAATAAGGCCTCAGTCTTCTTTACTTTAATCCCATCTGAAAAATAAAATAGAAAATGTATACATAGTTCTATGCATTGATAGCAGATAACACAGTGAAGGCCTATGATGGCTGGTATTAGAAGCCAATTACAACAAGCTCTCATTACGTATTGTAATTGGATCACAAGCTGCTTTGTAAAATAAATGGAGAAAAAAAACCAATCATGTTTTTTTATTTGGTACATATTTTTGTTATGGTTATGGACATATATATCCATTATGATCTGCTATGAAATGTGGAAAAGGGACAATAACAGAAGTACATTTATAAACCTTTTACTGACAATTTGAAATAAAGGTTGATAACCACTTAATTTACCAGAATTGCTATCAAACTTAGTGTGTTTTTGTTAACATCATCTCAGGAGGACTAATTTGTTTCCAATGATTCCTAAATGTCTGCCCTCATTGATTTTATCAGATATGGGTTAATTTATATTTTGATGAAATTTACATAAAGTTCACAAAAAAAAAAAGAGTACAAAATATGTCCCAAATCAAATCAGATGTGGGTTAATTCATATTCTCATGAAATTCTCATGAATTTTACATACAATTCACATAAAACATAACTTCAACAAATGTACCAAATCAATCATGTTTATGAAAATAAACAACATGTCAACAACAATATCTACAGTGTAACCATTTACACATAGTGTATGTAATATATCAGTGAACACGTCAACAATATTAACCCTTTAAAACCCAATCTCATGTTGATTAGCTATGTGTCCTAGATATTGGATATGAAAGGGTGAAGGCAACATATTATATAAGACTGTCCAAAATGACAATATCATTGGTCGTCTACAGAATCATAATCCATTGTCAAGTGATCATTTGTCATAAATATCATGTTTGCTAGATTTCATTTCGGGACAATTCACATGTTGTATTTTGTTGAAATTCCAACTATCTTCATTTGTATTGATGATGACATCAACAATGCAACAACATTTAATTTGTCTTGAAAATGAATCAAGCAAATATAATTTTCAGAGTTATTGTTTTACTTTATTCCAAAAGAATCATGCATGTAGTTTTCAACATACCTACATGTTACCTGGGAGAAGTTTTATTTTATTGAGAGCTTGGGTGTGGCAAATGTAAAATGAAACTAACTCTGAAGACTAGAATCTTTAAGACAAAATAAGCTGATTGCATTTTTAAAAAATGGTAAAGTCTGAACTGTGTGCATGAAACTTTTATAATGAAATAGAAATAGAATTTCTAAAACAGTTACCTTTATGAGACATGTACACAAAATGATAGATTTATAACAAAAACATTTGTTATTCAACCTATATAATTGTATTCCTAAATATCATAATTATCAATAGAATAAAATTATGTGCAACCTATCGACCGAATTAGAGCATCCTAGCTATGAATATTTACTCATTCCCCACATAATCATGACCGGTTTTTTTTTACCTAGTAAAAGCAGAACGCCACATCTATATTATTTTTAAAATTTTATTTTTCATGTACTACCTGTTTTAAAAGAATGAACCCATATTCAGGCAAGATGTAGATGTTATCTATAACAATCTGCAATACAAATGAATGCTTAACGTTTCAAATGATATGTATAGCCTGGATTTCATGGCAAAAATCTGTGACATTCAACTTGATATGCATGTAAATGATATTCCTTTTCAAACACAACATACTAGCTCTGTCTGGATCTCTAATCTGCTGATAGAAAAGAGAATATTTAGTGGTGTCAGTTTGCTTACCAAAAGAAGTAAACATGTGAATGAAATAATTGTACATATCATAACATAATAGACGTTGTTGCTCCAATACTGTCATTTGAGACCCCTTGTGGTCAACATAAAAAATCAAAATAATGAACAATTTATATCTTGTAAGGCCTATATCTTGTAAGGCCTATCCAAATTTATTTGTTGGTGGATGGAATTTTTATCTCAACATAAATTATTCAAACAAAAATGATAGTCCCACATAATAATACACTAATTACAGCACTCTTTTTCAAGTCAGAGACATGCTCAAAAGCCCTAAACATAATCAAATTGGTACATTCTTTCTTTTGAGGGTGAACAAAATATAATATACTAGTATTTCCAATGCTAAAGGAGCAACACCATTTAAATCCTATGGTGTGTATCTATCCAATGTTTCCAATATCTATCCAATACCTGTGGACAAATGAAGACTTCCATGATTTAGAATTCCTTCCATGGTGCTGTAGATGAAGATCAATGTTCTAACAGATACAAAGTCAGTCACAGGGGGTTCAAAGGGCAGATGGGTTCCAATGGATTCACAGTATGGAGACACCGCTATGTAATGGACATTTCATGTCATCCTTAAAAAAAATACTTTTTTTCAAAAGTGAGAACCAGTGAATATGAAGAGAAACTTTTTTATAATGATAGTTACCCACTTATAACTGTGGTGTAACCTTTGAAAGAATCAACAAAATTGCTAAAATATACTATATAGACCCCCCTCTTATCGAAAATAACACTAGTGTTAATAGGTCCACATAATTATAATAAAGATAAAGATAAAGATAAAGATAGACTTTATTGGCCCCAAAAATTGGGGAATTCATTTGGACAAGAACAATAC
>JAVSBT010448980.1:0-10123 GCA_033118115.1 Pharyngocirrus eroticus
CTTTGAGATTATGACAACTAAACATTCATTTAAAAAATAATTGCCTTTCCAAATGATTGATAAAGGTAAAATTAGAAGGATGAGGAAAGAAGAGATAAAGAAATAATGAATGCTTGCATCAATGAAAGACTGAATGACAGAATTAATTAAAGAATTAGTGAATCAATCAATAAATGAATGAATGAATGAATCAATCAATAAATGAATGAATGAATGAATCAATTAATGAATGAATGAATCAATGAATCAATAAATGAATGAATGAATGAATCAATAAATGAATGAATGAATGAATGAATGAATGAATCAATCGATCAATCAATCAATCAATCAATCAATTTATTTCTGTTCTTTAAGGAGGGCGCCCATTCAGCATAGCTGGTCTTCCATGGGACCCTCCATACAATTACATATAAGACATACAAATCAATGGATCCAAAAATGGATAAATTGATTTTTTTGGAAATGTAACGGACTAGACTTAAATTTGAGTAAAGATCCGAATGTTACAAAGCATTTAACATGATTGGAATAAATCTGAATTTATTTTTAAAGCAGTTTTAAAAACCATCCCTGGCTTTGAGGGACAATGAAATAGTCTAGCAACTACATAATGCCATTGTCCCCGGCCAGCAACACCTATAGCAGAAAAATTACCATTAGACAGGTTGAAAAAGACTTGAGAGGAGTTGAAGGCTTTCACAGAAAGCTTAGTAAATAAGTCAAAAGTTCACATAATTCCCAAACACGACTATATATAACTGATTTAGTGATTAGATGATTCTTCATAACTTTCCTAGTTACATTTCTTCTTGAATAGTACGCTTGAATTAACTATATGGCTATAATTCTTTTGTGTTCTGAGTTAAGCAGTTTAGGCTTGAAATTTTCCATATTCTTACCCTATATCTATCTACAGTTGTATACCTTTCACGGTATGAATTATGATTAATGGCTTAACAGTAAAGCTGCCAATACTGCAATAGCCAATGGAGTAGAACGGAGTCATACTATTCAGATCTATACAGATAATACTATTAGTAGGCCAGAATCATAGTTTGTCAGTACTTAATATTTGGACTCAAACCATTTCATTCTCACACTGTTTACACATCCCTTTTAGTAGAGTTTCATTTTTGAATTGGTTAGAAACGGCACCATTTCTGAACTGGGTCAAAAAAAATAGAACCTGTAAGGCTGTATGTTAATATGGAATTGTAGCACGGACTTTAAATCAGATATTCTCTCAGGTAGGTTTATTAATTTCCTGCATGGCAGTTTGTTTAGAATATTTGTGAACATTTACACTGAAACATTTTTATTCCAATTGTGTAATGTAGTGTAGTATATATATAGATGAACTTTTTAGATAGTGCGCCAATCTTTTGTGTGTTGTAAAATAATGAAACCCCATTTTGTGTCAATCCCATGGCAACCAAACTGAAATTAACAAATCAAGTGAAAAGTACCATACATACACACCAACACCTTGTTTGATGATAATAGTTGAATACATTTCAAGACATTTTATAAAACTTTTAGAAGCATACTTTGAGGTTGGCTAAAAAATGTGTATGACATTTTGTAAAGAGAAAATATAGAAAGCTTTGCCTGTGAAGGTTGAAGATTTACATAATGAAATAATAATGATTAAGGTCTTTTCACAACTTTTGCTAGGATTAATACTAAGAAATAATCCTAAAAGCCACTAATTTATTCATGTGTTCTACCTTCAATGAAGACAGAAAGACAAAGCCATTATTCAACAGTGTAAAACTATTAAAGAAAAAATTCTAGTCTGAAAAAGAAATACTAGGTAGATTTATTTTGGAATATATAAATATATCTTTTTATGAAATTGTGGAATATTACTGTTGTGAACCCTAAAAATATGTACTGCTTTTATAGTAAATGTTTAGGCCTTTCCAAATTGATTATTTGGTATAAAAAAGGATCAGCTGGTCGAATTCTTTTTCTTTCTTTTTTTATCTCCACTAAAATTAGACATCACCTGGCCTTTTATGTAGAAACAAGCGAGATGCTTCGTATTTCAGGGAATATGCAAGAAATGTTGTGTATGTTTTATAAAATCTCATTATAGTTCCATATTTTTAACCGAAAATGTGTATTTACAAGCCTACAGAGATTTTGCTTGATTTTGTTGCCTAAATTTGACCAGAAAAAAAGAAAAATTATTGATCGCAAAAAAATGGGTCGTATCCGGTATCCATCTACCAAGAAATTTGTTTGGAAACGCCTTATACATATATTCTGTGAGAGTGCATACAAAACCTAAATGGGAGAGCACTTTATGATATTTAAAATCATATGTTATGAAGGCTGAAATATAACTAGACTATTGAATAACATTTGGTAGCTTGAAGTAAATACTCAGTTGTACAAGGATAAATACTATTACAAAAATCAATATTTTGAAAATTGCCAACTGTACACGTGTTAGATAACCATTCTAAATCACAACCTTTTTACAAATTTCCTGTAAATGAGATCTGTTTTCATAATAAAATCTGAAACAAATCTGCCCTTTCAATGTTCATTGATCCATATCTTAAGATATATTCTTTAATGTGAAGATATAGAGCTACAGTGATGCCTTCTCTTTTAATTTATCAACAATTCCTTTTTACTAAACCTACTTTAAGGTTAAGACCATTAATTCAGTTCTTGGTGCTCAGTTTTAGGAAGAAAACCTCACTGAGTCAGTTGATAGATGCCTTGAGGTCATCACTCAGGCGGCGTGGTTTCGAATCCCGGAGCAGACGAAATTTTTTATCATTTTTAAATTAACCCTCAATTTGGATTTCTGTCAAAAAATGGGATAAAAAAAAAATAGCCAGCTAAAAATTGTTACCAAATTACTTTGTAGATATCAAACATTAAAATAAAATATTAAAATAAGGATGTTAGATCAGTGGAAGTTCTACTTTAAGAATTCACACAATAAAACTCTTTATACACGAGAGCCTCTATACAGCTCTCTTAATGTTCAGTATTCAACCATTGGCATTAAAACATGGTAGAAATGACTAAAAGTGACTTCCAGTCTTCAGGATAGTTATACATTCTCTAACAATATCAGAGTGAAACATTTCATCAGCTAATAACAGAAACTCCATTTATTCTATTTCCAACCTTTTATCCAATTTTCTATTTGAAATGTCTTTCCCGTTCAAATGTATCTGTGTAGGTGGATCTCTGGTCTTCATTTCAAGGACAGAAGAGACTTTTGATGAAAACATGTTATTTTTAAAATTCTAACTGTTATGCCTATATGCCACTATTTGTGCCTTTTGGCACAGTACCTCCAACTTCTGTTGTGGTTTGCTCCCTTGGCCTATTCAACCTATGCGAATGAGAGACAGATAAATTAACTGCATTGTTTTCAGACTTTGTCATCTGTATTCTTTTGCATGTTATGGTGGCAGAATCATGACATAGGTCCTCATTTCACATTAAAACAAGTCAGATATACTTCTGATACACGACACTTAAAGGAATTCAATTTTAACCCGTGAGAACTTTGTCTCAAGCAGAATTCTAACAGAGCTTGTGTGCTGCGGCCTTGACCTTGACATGTACAATGAAAGTAATAGAAAAATGAAAGATAGACAAAAACATGACTAGCATTAAAGCTAGGTCTCTCCGATATCCTTGAATAAGACTCCTTATCCAAAAATGGTTCATGTTACAGACACTTCCATTTGGTAAGGAAACTATGCCCACCTTTTGAAAAATTCTATTCTTCACAACATGATTGTGTTCACTTGAAGTTGTAAACAAGTTAAATAGCTAACATTTTAAGCAACAATAAATGGCTCAGTTAAATGTGCCGCCATGAAAATGAGACTCAAAAAGGTATTTCAAGTTATATTCTTTCTGAAGAAAACTTTGGAGCAAACAGGCAAGGGAACATATATAGGGACTCTGCATGATGTTAATTGTCTTTATTTACAAACATTTTGTGAGGACAGTTTGTAGAGACAGGCCAAATACAAATTCTATATGCCAAGAAAAAATTCAATAAAAAAATTAGTCCATTCTAGACAGATTAGTTGGTTGATGGAGGTTTTGGCATAAAAAATTGGGTTGGTTTTCTCTTTACATTTTCCAAGATATTCTTGCATGCTCTTTGTCAATTGAGCACTTCACCCCTTTCTGTTGTTTCGAATTCACATTTCAAGTGAAATCTAATTTAAGTTGAGACATTCTCTTGACCAGCCCAATTTTTTATGCCAAAAAAAATCCATTGACCAACTAATCATTTTGGAATGGCCCAATATACAGTACACATATTTTTAAACATGAATACAGTAGGTAGTAGGTAATTATTTTCTCCAAAATAACATGTAAATTTATCATGGCAAAGTGCACAGAGAGACTGACTGTTAGTGGCTCATGTAAGAAGTAATATCTTTGGACCCTATAGCAACAAAATACTGTTTTAAAACAGATTAAAAAAGTATGTTTCAAAATCGGATCGCTTGTTATGAATAAAGTTTTAAATTGATTTCTGATTCACAGTATATCTAATGAAATTCTGGCGATTGATAAATGACGAGTCGTAAGATTGATTTATAGCATATACCACTTCTATTGGTATTTCTATCGATTAAAAAAAAAATCAATAAAGTATTAAAGTAATTTGAATCAACATAATTCCCCAGGATTAATGGAGTGATATTGATAGCAATTATGATTTTGATAAAGGTAGTACACTAATGGAATTCCATGGAAAAGTAAGGAAGCTTTCTGAAAGAATTTCCATTTTGCATTAGGCTTGAAAATTGATGTAGAAGTTTTAGGATGATAGGATAGGATTGATAGGATTGTAAGCTTCAGATTTTTCATAAACAGGAAAATGTATTAAAGTAATTTTTAAATGTGTATAGATTAGTCTAGAAATTACATTATTTTATACGATTTACTACTGGTCCACTGTAGGTCCAGTAGGTCCAGCTGTCCAGCAAATATTTGGGCTTATCTTCCTATTTTCTTGAGCGGTCTGGTTGAATATAGGACGGTCCAGCTGAGATTTTGACCAGCCAGTCCATCTGTCCACCTCCAAGAAAAAAGTGAATCACACCCTGTTTTCACTTTGTACCCAGCAAAAACATTTATTTTATATTGTGTAATATATTATTATACACATTGATTTGCTTGGAGCAATAATGTATAAAGAAATGCATGAATATAATGAGCCCCATCAGTCTCAAACACAACAAATACAAAGGGTTAATCCTATCCTGTATAATGTGCAGATTATCACTACTATAGGTTTATGAGGAAATTGTAATGAATAATTAATTCACTTGTTTTTCATTTATCAAGAAAGACTAAACTAATTCCTTTCTATGAGAATAAATCTTTTGTAACCTGAAAATGTCAAATCAGTGTGAGCCAGCTTTAGACCAAATCAATAAAAGGGTTAAATATAGATGTTTTCAAACTATAAAATTATAAATGACATAAATTTGCATCATCTTTACATTCCATTTTTGAAATGTATGGTCAAGACAGTTTATGAAAGTGACCACTAATCAAGCTGTCTCTATATCATTAAGCTACCACAATGTCCCTACTACACCCTTTATCTCTAATCAACAACAATATTTTTGACAAAAAAAAGAGCCAAATCGCAGTTGTTTGCACTATGTGAGAAAACATCCTCAGAGCTTTACAGATTAAAGTAGTGGTATATGTAATTTATACCAGATATATAGTTTAGCTATCTGTCTGATACCCAAACCTTCCACCCTCTCCTTTTCTGAATTCTGCGCATTGGACACTACCCGCGGTCACATCGAAAGAAGGCCTATACATGTACATGTACATGCATTACATTGCTATGCCTCCATCTTGAATTGACCGCCGGATGGTAAACACTGAATGGAGACCAATCGTTAAAAGACAAAAGGGTAAATAATTAATGTAACCAACTCAAATTTTATAAATTGCAGAGACTGTTCCTTTAAAAAAATCGGGCTCAGCTGTCATGTAGACTATGGTATCATATTGTACAAAAATGTAGGCGGTTAGCTTGTCTCAGGTTTGCTGAATATATACACTTCTTCAAAAAACTGCTATGGAAATAAATAAAAATAAATAAAAAAATTGTGTGCTATATTTTGAATTGTTTTCAACCATGGTGCATTAATAAGGGACGATATCAAAGACACCAAGAAAAGGCACGGCTTTATTATTTTTATTACCATTGTCATCATTATAGCATCTTTTGCTGGGGTAGTCACAAAGGGCTTTTTAAATTCTATTGTCATTCTATTTTCGTTAAATATATATAATTATGCAGAGGCATGGTGGCCTAATGGATTGGGTCAGTGTTTGGGGTTCAAGAGAAGGTGATATTATCTATGTGTATAGGCGTTTCAAAAATATGTCATTATTGTTCAGATGGTAATTTGTTGCAGTTTAGGTTCCATAATTATCTATTTATATGATTCGTGTTAGAAGAAACTAAACTTTATTATGTATATTAGCTATACATGCATGATGCCAAAGATTTATAAACTTCAAAATATCAAATGACATGTCTTCATATTACCTAATACAGTGCATGAGATTCAGAAAGAAAATTGACACCATAACATGTGGATCTTTGTCAAATCATGCTGATTCAAATATAAATTATATTCACACACCCACTTCGTAAAATGGAAATAAAGTAATTTTCTTTAAAAATTGTCATGAGATCATAAAGAAAAAGCTTTTTATATTATTCATGATAAATGTTTGAATTTACATAGAATAGCTGTAACGGGTTACAGTCACCCATCAGATCATGGGATCATGCACCAATAGAGAATAGAAGAGCCCTATCATGAGTAAGACCATTCCAAATGACCTTGTTTGACAATGGATTTTTTGGCATCAGAAATCATCAATCTTGAAGCAAAATGGGTCGGTTCCATCCGTTTAGACCCTCATCACTCCTTAATCCAAAAATATAAACTTTTATGTCTGTCTGAAATGTGTACAGGTACGTTGTTCAGTTCATTCTTTTAATCTTTTAATAATTTAACGGCGGAAGAACAATTTATATATCTAATGACCAGGCGACCAAAAGAAGTAAACATCTTTCTATTAAAGGCCTGGGTCAATACAAAAAGAGACATTATATATTTTTTTTAAATTAGTTTATTTCACTTTTTCAATATATGCACAAAAAGTTTTTTCTCAAACGAGAAGCTTTCAAACACAAGCTGTGTCCTTGTTCACCTCAATGATATGAAATTATGTAGTTGTGTGACTGAGGGGGCTGGATGCACTTATTAACCTTTTGTTTTGTTAGTTTTTGTTAATGAAGTGTAACATGTCACGTTATTGAAAAATATAAAATACAATATGAGACCCAAGATTAAAAAACACATTTCAAATATTTTTACCTGAAAAATGCGAATTATCTAAATGAATTGAACAGCCTGTAAGGGAAGTGGTTGAAGAGCTTTTAAAAATGAAAAAAATAACTTTAACTCAACTTCCTTAGCTACAACTCAATATTACACAAACTTCACTGCACACAATTTGATAAAGAACCCTAAAAAAAAACTTGATACTTTTGGAGTTGATTCAATGTTTGTAAAAGAAATCTGTTTTTGAGTATTGACTTCTTGGAGGATATTTTTATATTTCAAATTGTGTGTATTACAGTTTTAGTGATATAAAATTGCAATGTGCAGAACCCCCAAAAAGTAGAGGGGTGGAAGGTATCAGACAGATAGCTATGCTATTATAACAGGTTTAAATGCGTATAGCCTACCTTTAAACTTAGTTTGTCCTCCTAAAATATTCATTCTGTATAGATTTCAAAGCTAAAACTCAAGTGTGTTTTTTTACCTAGGCAAATATTTATACACTGTATCAATGTACACATACATGTTTCAAAAGATAATAAACTATTAATTGTAATACATGAATAAGATATGAGATTGAAACTCAAATGTATAGGATATGGTAATTTGTAGTTGTTTTGAAAATAATCCTACAGTATTAAAACTTATTATGTTACTGTTCCCAGAGGATAATTACTTATTTAAATATCTGACGATAAAGCATTATCAAATAATCTACAATATCATCATAACGGTATAAAAAAGAAATTCTGTTTGAATTGTCTAGTATAATGAATACTTCAAGATTATCATTAGAATAACCTGCAGTACTGTACTGAAATGTAAACAAGATTTATAGATAAAAAAATATCCACCTAAACAGGACCATTTTACTAATAGGACTAGTACCACCATCAGCTTATGCATCTAGGTGAAATTCATCTAAACTATCGACAGTCTAGAGCAAAAATGGCCTAAGTCATTTTTTGGCCAATATGAGTTAAGAGTGCCATCCTATGAACAATATCATTGGCCACCTTTCTATCTAGATATCATAATGATATTTATATTTTTACTAGGATTTCTTGATACTTTAGTACAGTGGCCTAAGTCATTATAAATATGATGAAACAAAGGATCCCAAAAGTGTCAGTCTGCCAAAAACATAAAAATCATCCTTAGAACTATTTTCTTTTACTTTTTGTGTATCCTGATATTATTTTTCTTAGAAATTGTCCTTTTAAATAATTAAAATGTCTATTAAGATACTGACGTTTTTTTTAAGATTATCTAAGAACGTCAAAAAATGACTTAGGCCATTTTTGCTCTAGACTGTCGCTATACAAAGACAACAAATTAGAAATGTACATGTAATTATTGTAGATTGTGTTTATAACATTATAGCCTATAGAGAGACAGTTTTTCAATAATCTTTCTTCTTCTAATTCTTGGACCTTTAAAACAAAAAATGATTTGTCTTAATTGTAATTGTTGTCTGAGTGAAGAAGACACGGAGTTACATTTTTTCTTTGAAGGAAATATTCTACAGTTATGGTAATATAAATATAAAAAGTACTATACACAGAGCAATCAATATGTAAGTTGTAACCTGAGAGGTTTTTTGATGTTTTCTTTATTCAAAAACAGTTGAACCTTTCTTAGAGACCACCACCTCTTTACTGGAACCACTAGAAACTGCCCTGATTTAGATAAAGATATATGTTGTATATATGTTTTATTTTATTATGTTTGTATATATGTAAACTTTTATGACACACAAATAAACAAAATCTACTACTATAGATTATAAATTATACATCTAAACCTGCCTATCAGTTTGACTATCTCTACTAAGACCATTTCAAGACCTGTCCCAAAGATGGTCGGATGGTCGGTCACCAGTAAGAGATCTGACTGTATTGTATTCTGTGGTCTCTTTTATTTTCTTCAACATGGATCTCGTATACCATTTGAACGCTTGAATTGACATGATAATCTTTGTTCCAAAGCCATGATTTATTATTATTCATTTTTGATTGCTGTGCAAATCAGCTTTTCACTTATCATAGTTTTGTTTTCTCTTTTTCTTTATCTAGATTTATAATAAGCTATGTTACAAAAATCTTCTTGAACTTTGAGCCATATGAACATAGGCAGACTTCAACAGTGGAGTGTTTGCAACAGATAGAGAGAGAGAGAGAGAGAGATAGAGATACATGAAGAAAGGGCTTACAAGTAGCCAGGAAAACATCATAAATACTGACGCCCCATCGTCACCAATATGCAGGATCATCCAAAAGAACTGTCATACAAGAGACAGGCTTGGATATATTGTGTATGATAAAACTTGACTCAATAATTACCAAGCCATTGACACATAACATGGTTACATTGGAGGACAATTCATATTTAAAGATAGTTAACACTGAGTATTTTGAAAGGATTTCGTCTTAATCTTTTTACGTTTGTAATTATTTGTAAGGAATTTGAAGAGGAGCTAGAAATTCATTAAGAGAGCCATAAATGTTGTGTCTTAATAGTGACACGCCTCACAAGGGTTTTCCTGGATGATATTGGAATAGGAGAAAATGGATTAATAACATGGGATAAACTGTTGCTATGAAAATGTCTAATGTTCTTGAAATAACAGAGGATATTAACTTCATACAAAGGCTCATACAAAGTTAGATTTATTTTCTATCGACCTTTTTGTACTCAAACTTACCCCCTCCCCCAAGAAAAATGAGTACTATGGC
>JAVSBT010448991.1:0-10533 GCA_033118115.1 Pharyngocirrus eroticus
AATTGTTTGGGACTTGGGATTTTCAGATTTAATTTCTTGGGATTTGGGATTTACCTATTCTTTGGGATTTGGGATTTGGGATTTTGCATTTGAATTCTATGGGATTTGGAGGTGTCCTTATTTGATGTTTGATTTTTCGGGATTTGGGATTTTGATTTTTGATTCTTTGGTAACTGGGATCACACGCCCCCCCCCCTCATTTTACACCCAATATAAGTTTTCAAGAGGTTTTGATTACAACTTTTAAGTTGGTAACTACTACCAAATAAAACTGTTTTTAAAGATACAATCCTATTTGTTACCAGTGCTGAATGGCAAAATATATTAACAAAACATTAAAATATAAATTTTGAAATTCCAATGAATTGATGAGGAAAAATGTAAGTAAAGAGTTACATAGTTATGGAGGTACATGTGCACACAAACAAAAAAATGGTCTGTGACATAAAAAGGATGTAGGAAAACATTGAGGATTATATAGAAACAAATCAGTCATTCACATGTACACAGTAGATTATAAACCCTACAAGCCATCTTGGTATTGTCATTTTCTTTTCTTTTTCAAAGAGTCCTCCTACTTTACAGGATATAGCGGCAACTTATAGTCCAAATATTTAGAGTTTCAGGAATGGAAGTGAAATAAATCTTGAAAAGTTTTCTTCTACAAGCTTTAAAAATGTCAGATTGTACTGGTTTAATCCAGGATACAAAACTTCTAAATAGTGCATGACCAGATAAATACATTTTTGAAATAAATCCATTCCTGAAGAGAGTCCTCAACAACATGTAGATTTAAACCACTTTTTGATTATGATCAACTTAACTTGCCTTCACATGTAAAAACTATTCTAATCTTCTTGCTAAAAAAATAATGCAATGATGTTTTGTCAAAATAAATGTTATTGATACAGTCAACCTCTCTATAGAGGTCACATTTGAGGCAAGGCTTGAAGGGGTCTTAAAGGAGAAATTTTCTTAATTTGAAAGTTTCATATTGTATGGTTATAGGGTATAGGTTATACAAGTATTATCTCTGTATATAAGGGGGTGAGGGATTTACAAATATAATTTCTTGGGAACTAGGATTTACTTATTCTCTGGGGTTGAGATTTGGCATTTTAGATATTTGGGATTTTGTATTTGGGATTAACCATATGAATTTCTTGGGATATAGGATTTTGGAAAAACCCGGAACTGAGATTTCACATTTATGGGTTAATTTTCTGGGATTGTGATGTTAAAATTTTAAATTTGATTTGCAACCTCTATCTCATGATTTGTAAAAATGAGATCCTGATGAATAAGAGTAGATTTGGATTAAGCACCTTGATGAATTGGGATTGCGGATAGTGGATACATGTACATCACAGGAAATTTTGATTTTGATTTTTTATTATTTGGGATTTTGGTTTTGATTTACTGGGAACTGGGGATTGTATACCCCCCCCCCCCCTCACCCCTACTCTATGTATATCAGTTTTGTCTGAATATGTTATCTAAGAAAATGTGCAATACAAGTATTGTAAAACAAATTCAGATTAGCGCTTATTTTAAGTTATTAGCTGGTAATAGTATATCTTTTTGGTCTCTGACAGAGGTTTGACTGTGTTTTCATACATAACAAAGAAAGAAATGAAAACTTACACAATTTTGGGAATAACAATTTGACACTGAAGAATGATAAGGTGGTAACGTTAATTGAAATAACTGAAAGGGATCCAAGGTTGTTTTTATAAACTGATATTTCAATAAATGTTGACAGCAACAACATGTTTCTTTGCAACATGATACTTTTGTTTGACAGATTGTTTAACAATGAAGCAGGATTGAATGTCAGTTCCTACAGAATAATTTTGTGTTGCATAAGTTACAGAAAGTAAAATAAAATGAAAGATTTGTTACATGTATTTGTATTTTGGAACAAAACAGCCCTGGAGGCAGTATGGATATAAAGCCTTGTACAATTGAACCTACTTGTAGCAAGGGTGGGTCTTTGAATTGTTTGGGAAGAGCGTCTAACATATTTTCTTAGGCTAGTCTGTGGGTCATGTACAATGCCTGGAACTACGAAAAGGAGGGGGTGGAAAGTTTGTGTATCAGATAGATAGTTTATATAAACTAAATAACAGGCATAAATTGCATAAAGTGTTCCTTTAAAAACTTTTCAGGAATTTCGATTTTCAGAAAAGTCTTCTGTATTGCTCTAAAATTTGAAAGGGATTGAAAAAAAGTTAAAAGTGGGATTTGTTGCCAAATCAAAAAGGCAATGAATTCGAAATTTAGTCTCATCCATGATCCTAGGTACATGTAATAGTTGCAATAGTCTTTCCTCACATGGGGAATTTCCTTGATGTTATTTTGTTTTCCTCTTCCTACCACTAGATGGAAGTTGATATGCAGTTGGTACTATGAAAGGAGCTAAAGTATTAGTAATTACTAAATTAGACAATTTTCTTTCAATTTATTGTAAATGATTAATTATGACTTAATGAATAAAAACAAGTGATGGATTGTTTTATGATAACACATTACTCCCTGTTTGAATATGTTTACTATAAACTACATTTTTTGTAATTTTACTGATCTAGATTCTGTATGTACATTCTAAAAGATTATTAAACTGTGCACAAAAATGATAAAACAAATTATTTCACACTTAATTGCAAGCATTGAATATAGGATTTTATCAAAGCATTCCCTCAAAGATGTCTGGGTTAATATGTCTTTTTTACTTACTTTTCAATCATTTTCTTTGTCACCAGGGGGCAGTGATTTACTGTGGTGACAATGTAAAAAGTTTCATTTTGCAAAGCATAATGACTGTGATATAGCTGCTTTTTGATGCATGTATACCATATTTCAGACTAGAGGAAATGTTTGAATTGCATTTTCTCACACTTTAAAGAACAAAAGCAAATTCTTGTAATTTTGAATTGTTAATTTCTAAATTGGATAGTGTTTTAAATACCTAGAAAGATATTTATTTTACTATTTATCATTTAAGGTACCTTTTTAATTGAACATAAAGTTAGGACTATAATTCTTAAATCCTCTATATTTTGAAAATGACTGCTACTCATGAATTTGATACTGATGTCTTATTTATTTTTTATTCTAGACGGTAGTTGTTATGCAGGTGATACTAGAATACCAAGAGGAAAGGTTATGAAACTTGAAGACTGCAAATTATGCTACTGCCCACTGGAATATTCCACAGAAAAGGATATACAAGCTATATGTACAATTGGCGACTGTTCTTGAAATCAAGAATTGAATTCAAATAACATAAGTGAATAAACAACATAATAAGAAACCATAACATATAATGATAGCATATATTACAAAAAATATAAAAATATTTAGGTGCCAGACATCATATTTTTCTTAACATTACTGAATTTTAGCATGATGGTACACCACACATCTCCGCAACCTGGCTTCAATTTTATAGTAAGCATCAGATAAGATAGAAAAAAATATGATCGCAACATAAGACTTTGGCAGTGTTTCAATTTCAATGGTTCACATTGAGGGTCTTTGCAGGATTTTCTGAGATTATCTTACTGATGAAATATCACCTGTACTCAAAATATGTGAAAATATTTTTTCCAAAACACTGTATCATTTTTTCTTTTCACATGTATTTGTTTTGTTATCTCTTACAACTGGTCATCACGGAAACCAGCTAATGCTGACCCTGTCATCCAAGATAAATAAAGAACATTATATTATTACTATTATTGATATTATCGTTATTATCATTAGAGCTCTAATGATTAAAAATAAGGATTTCATATACTCTGAATTATTGGCTGCATAGCGCATGTAAAGTGATGTAGATATACATGTACATGTATATCCCATAGTCAGTATAGAACTGCATGAATATAATTAATGCAAAAGATATAAGCTACAGGTATTCTCTATATTTGATAGGCCATACTATGTACAAAAAAATCATATGCCTTCCTCTACTTCTGCGGTAAAGTGATACCCTGTTGTATATATAGAAAAGTATAGCAGACCTGTCTGAACATTTATTACTCTTGCTAGCTGTCTAAAATGTCTCAATTTAGTTTTCTAAGAATATCTTGTACTGTGTGCACATTTCTCTGCATTAACTTGTGTTGTAAAGGAGCACAAGAATATTTTGTGCTGTAAATGTCTGGATAGGTTGAAAAAAAATGTTTGAGCATTTTAAATGCAACAAAATCTCAATCTAAATTCAAATATGGCTGACAACATAATTATTATCATATAAGTCATTAGCAATGGGTCAGTAGTTTATCTCAATTTTTTCATCATTATTTTAATACCATTGCGTGATGTATATTGTATTTGTCAGGAACGCTTTTTGTTGATGAATTATTGAGTTCTTTTCAGTTCCCTGTTTAAATACCAAAGACTATTATGATACCTGTTTTGAATCTAAAGAATATAGAATGTTTTTTCTTGGCTCTCAAGTCCATTGGACAACAACTGCTCAAATCAAAGGCTGTTGGAGCTAATTTACTATTATATGTTGTCCCTTGTCATCTATTGGAAAAGAGTAGCTGTGGCAGCTGAAATGTGAGGCTCCAATATCGAACCAATGAAATACAGGAAGGATCCTATGCGTGGTAGTCTACCCCTAGCTTAAGGATCGGGGAAACTTAATGATGACATGCTCTTTGTAACAATTCTTTTATTACTTTAAAAAAAAAACATTTCGGAGCTATAAAAGTATATATTTTTGGCTTCAGGGCTTTAATTTTACATCCCTCCAACTTAGTATTCAAACAGATTCTGTATATACATCTCCTCCTCCATTTGTTTGAAACCATGAGAGAAAATTGCATGTGTTTACAGAGATACCTAAAATAGCTTATCCTACCTATCACTATAACTTTTCACATACTTGAGAATCAAGTACTCTTTACACTTCAAAAACCATCATCTTCTAGTTCTATAGGTTATACAATAATGCATAAATGAAAGTTCTTCAATAAAGTGTTACTATAGTCCTTTTAGACACAAGTCTATGTCACTGCTTTATTCATGTTAATAAAAACATATATGTACACAGATACACTGTAAGAAAAAATAATGAAGTTTGTGTTGTTAGTGATATCTAGTAGTGAAATGGAGTCAACACTAAATTTAGTGATACCATATTATCACTATTTTGTGTTTCAATTTCCACTAATCTGATAGTGAAAAATACAGTCAGTCTGAATATTGTTGTATTAGCACCACTTAATCTATTGTTGATTCCTTTTTTAATAACATTAGATATCATTAACTATGTAAAACATGACTATTTTTTTCTAAGAGTGTAACATGAAACTTCACAAACAGACCACCATACATTACTAATTAACACACTTTGTTAGAAAAAATACACTAAAATCAGTGATATCAATGAAACACTATTTTGTGTTGCTATGATATATTCAACAATATTATGAATTCATTAAAGCTACACTAATTAGGGCTGTTATTACCAACACTAAATCTAGTGTTGATGCCATTTTACCGCTAAATATCATATTGTCTATTGTATCAGTGCACCCTTGCACTCAATAGACCCATTTTCATAGATCATATATATCTTATGAATGTCAAACCTTTCGATTTTGACCACCTCAACTTGAAATCATTATAAGGATCATAGGAAAGGGTCCAGAACAGAACAACTTTCTATTTCAACATCATTCTTCTACGATATTATATCACACCCAGGTCCCACAAAATTAGATACTTTTGGCTTATGCACTACCTAACAATTTGATATCAATGAATCTTCATCTAACGAAATATTTCATGCCAAAAATAACTTGGCCTGAATGCAAAGGTTCAACAGGACTTATAATTTCCATGCATATGAATCTGCCTGTAGTTCTGCAAAATAGGAAAGTAAAATACAATCTGATATCAATGAATCTTCAGTTATCCAAATATTTCATGCTTAAAAAACCCTAAACAGTGCTTGGTCTGAATGCAAAGGTGCAACTGGACTCATGATTTCAATCGAGATGAATCTGTCTGTAGTTCTGCAAAACAGGAAAGTATACGTCACACGTGAAACTGTTCTGTTACTCATTATACTAATAGTATTATGTAAATAGTAAATACACATGTAGCACAAAGTATACATTTTGCAAGATTACTCAAAGATTATTTATCTCTCTGATTAGAACAACTCATTAAATACTCTTATGATCTGTTTATGTATACATGTTCATGTATATATTAATTATAATTGTTTGTTTTTCCATATCCTTGGAATAAGTGGTTTGTTTTTAGTAATTGTAAGAGTTGCAACCTATAGTTTATTCAATGTGTTATATGGTAAATAAGATCTGCAAAATAAACATGATAGGTCTAGTTCCAGTGCATACAAAAACGAAGTTTGTAGCCTATTTTCAAAAGTAAAACTACATTTAAAAATACAAAAGAGATAGAAGGGGGGAGTGTTTATTTTAACTTGTTTAGTATGAGTACATGTATATACTTTTCTTTAAAAAAAGGCTATTCAAATTCTTCTAAGGTCATTCATATAGCTAAAGGTTCATTGTTTTAATCTGAGGTTAATGATCAACCTATACAGGCGTAGGAAGTAAGAATCTGATTCGTTTCCCCGTGTATTGCCTTTTTTTAAGATTGAATAAAAATAGACACGGGTCACTGTGCAGGTGATAGTATAAATGCTTCCTGGAAGAAAATCTGAAAATGCTAAGCATAGATGATACTGTGCACAAAACCTTTCTAAGCACTATTTTTAATCTCTGTGCCAAAAATACACTCAGTTACTTCCATTGGCATATCGTTAGAAGCAAGTGTCTGGACAGCTACACCTGAAAAAGGTCGAACCTGTAGAGGTACTTTGAGGCCCGACACCGTTCCATTCACCATAAGAAGAAGAATGAAGAGCAACGTGATTGGCTGGTAGTTTCGGGATAGTAACATATGACCCAATCAGCTTTCAGAACGGCAGCTCGCCTTCAAGTGCAGCGTATATAAAGGTAGACAAATGTTTTAGCTAATAGAGCAGCCATCTTCTGTAAGTAACCTAACTTTGAGTGTCATATTCAATTGTATTGGTGATTTGTTCCAAGAGAAATTCAAGGACATTTATTGCATGTTGAATTGTTAATTATTATCAATGGCTATCATCAACTGAATTTGGAATTTCATCGTTTGACATATAAACTTGCAAGTCTGTTCTGGGATTTCATTCATGGATGAATGTTAGGACTTTAAAATTGATTATTCAAAAGAAACAAATATTGGATTAACAACTTATCTTCAATACTAAGTACAGGTTTGAAATTTTGCATGCACGCATTTCTCTAACACGAATTTTAAAAACGTTTATCATTGCATTAACCTCTGTGGACTTTTTTATTTAAAGTTATTTAGTGAGAAAGTTTTACTAAAAATGTTGTTATTAGTATAAATTATATAATCATATAACTAGATCTTGATTTATTTTTTCATTAGTTCTTAAAACTAAATTGCTCTATGCATGATATTGTAAGTGTTCATTTTTTTTCTGTTTGTTCTTTAACCACGCCCACCCAACTTCTGTGGTATTAAATATGGTTTAGATAATTGTAAGAAAGGTACTTATTCTTACAAAGAAACTAACACAGCAAAAAATACATTTTTTCCTTGAAACTTTTATTTTGATAAGATATTTTCAATTGTTTGAACATCATATTCCTGCTCATATTCCAGCTTGTTCATACCTTGATCATATCATGGAAGTGCTTGAATAGTTTTGCATTCACTAACTTGTCCATCTAATCCATATTTTTCACAAGTTCATGGATCATTCTTTAGCTTGTTAACTGATTGGTGTTTTATTTGACTTGAAGTTTTATTTTGTTAGCATTGATATTATATAAGAGACACTATTCTAGCTATCTTTTAGCTTTATAGTTTCTTCTGTTGCTGGTATCTAGTTATGTGTACAGAGAAATCATTATCAAATATTTAAGGTTTGATCATCATTTGTCTCATTTGCTCTTGTTTTTAGGCTGTTCTGCACCTGGTCTTGTGTTTGAGGGGATCAGCATATCCATTTTTTGAATTTTTCGTTCATTTCGTGTTGAGAATCAAGACACATCAAGATGTCTAGAGAAGCACTTGCAAAGGACCCGGATTTTAAATATCTGGCTGTCGACAGAGTTGCTCTTATGAAAGAGCAGACAACACCATTTGATGGTAAAAAAGCATGCTGGGTTCCAGATGAAAAAGAAGGATTCGTGAAAGCTGAAATCCAAAGCACCAAAGGAGAGGAAGTCACAGTAGAAACATGTGAAAAGAGAGAGGTAAAAAATATCTTTTAGAAAATCATAACAGGCACTACACCTTAAACTTTATTGTTATTGCAGTATTGGCCATTTCATTTTGACCCATTGCTTTTAATGTTTTCAAAAGTTTCAGCTTTCCATTTTAATGGGCTTTCCTTGTTTGTATACATTTATAAGAAGACAATGTGATCTTATTTGTTTTATGTTCAAGCTAAAAAAAGGGGGAGGGGGGCATTTAGTTATATTTGGGGATTCACCCCCTTGTGAAGAATCCCATTTAGGATGGGTATGTGTAAGCATTTATGATATATGATTCCATTTTTTTGGAATGTAAATTTCATGGTGATGAATTGTTTTCTTTGAATGGTGCATAACTGGTGAAAAATATTTTAGACAAGAACAGTGAAAAGGGATGGCATTCAACAGATGAACCCACCAAAATTTGAGAAGATAGAAGATATGGCCAATTTGACCTACTTAAATGAAGCTTCTGTGCTTGGAAATCTAAGGGCCAGATATAAGGCTATGATGATATATGTAAGTACAACCATGTACTTCTTTATTTTTAATTTGCCAACTGTATAACCGGGTTGTTTAACTTCACACTTTTCAGAATAGAGTGGTTAAAAAAGATGATGTTCAGCAAATGAACCCCCCCAAGTTCGAGAAGATTGAAGATATGGCCAACATGACTTATTTGAATGAAGCTTCTGTCTTAGGAAATCTAAGAGCTAGATATAAGTCTATGTTGATCTATGTGAGTAAATTGTCATGTCCTTGCCAGAGCCTCTGCAGTGTTCACAGTTTTTAAAAATTAGTAACTTAGTTCATTTGTATTACAAAACCATGGAAACATTCTATTCTTTTGAGATAGATTTAAAAAAAATCAAATTTGTTGTTAATTTTAGGTGTATACAGTTCTATTTTCAAACACTGTGAATCTTGAATATTAGAATGCTATCAGAGAGGCTCAGGAAGGCTTGAAGTGTGTTGCAGTGAACCAAAAACCGACTATCCAAACTGTTTACTCACAAATCTATATATGTGTGACTCAATAATTGTGTACCTTTTGCAGTGAAGAGTGATTCCCCCATAATTTCTTGTTTTCCAATGTCCTCATATTTGCATGAAACAAATCCTGCTCCTCTTTGTCAATCCTCACATCCCTACCAAAACCAAAGTGATATTTCCCATTTATCCCAACTTACAATTTCTTCAAATTTACCCCTTAGTAACACATAATAATACACAAAGCTGTCCCTTTACTTTGTCAGAAAGTCTTGTTTGATACATTGTGAAAAGATTTTTTTCAAAAGAACTATATTTAAGCCAACTGTATTACTGATGGTAATTGGAATACAATAATTAAATGGATATATTTTTGCAGTTATCAACCTTTTAATTTGAAAAACAAATTCCCCAAAATACATATTAATTTTCACAATCTTGTTCATTTGAATATGTCTTCTCTTTCACTCCTTTTTATTGTATAGTTAGAATTCTGGTGTGAACCTGTCATATATATTCATACTTGCATGTTCTACAGCTCTCCCTTGTGTTTTACTATTACCAATTCTCATACAGCATCTACACCTTGATTTTCTCTGCGTTCTATAAACATATATGATTATGTGCAAAATGATTATACAAAGTATATACATTTATCAAAAATCTTCAAACAAAGGTTTCTGTTAACATTTGTTTCAGAGCATGAATTCATTTTTTCTTAACAAATATCCATTGTTTGATTTCTTGTTCTTAAATTTTCATTTTCATACAGACCTACTCTGGACTTTTCTGTATTGCTATCAACCCCTACAGAAGAGATTTGGGAATCTACAAACCCACAGTTGTGGCCAAATACAAGGGAAAGAGAAGGACTGAAATGCCTCCTCATTTGTTTGCTATTGCTGATAACGCTTACAGCAACATGTTGCAAGGTAAAGACACATTTTTATTAAGAATATGATATTTTTTTCTCTTCAGTAGTTATGAGAGTAGTGCTTTGAAGTATTTGATAGTTTCCAAGTCTATGTCAAAATTTTCACAGGCTTTGTGTTCACAATCCTCAGGGAAGAGTTTTAAAGCAATATTAATATGCTGGGTTTATTCCTACATAGAGATGAAAAGTTAAAAAAAAATATAGTCACACATTTATGTTGAAATTGGTTGCATGTGATAGATAAGGAAAAGGATTTTACTTCTTTGTATGAAGAATGAAATTTTGATAGAAATT
>JAVSBT010448991.1:10633-32803 GCA_033118115.1 Pharyngocirrus eroticus
TTGAAATTGGTTGCATGTGATAGATAAGGAAAAGGATTTTACTTCTTTGTATGAAGAATGAAATTTTGATAGAAATTACATAAGGAATTAGATAGGAAATGTTGAAAACATAGACAGTTCTATATTTTAGGGAACCAATCTTTTCAGTCTATAGACAATCAAAGAGGAGTAATGTTGGGTTTTATGCTATAATTCTCACTAGATAATACACTCATATTAATCATTCATTGATCTTCATTGGGTTTGTGAGCATGTACTATTTAGGTAAAATAATCTCAATGGTTACTCATGTTTGATAGCCTACAGACTGAAATGATCAGGAGTAAAAGTTCCCTATTCATTCATTATAAATTCAACCAGTGAGGCTTTAGGACATACATTTTACTTTCTTAGAAAAGCATCCAAGTAGTTCAATGTAGGAAAAATATTTGAGTGTTAAAATATCACTTGACATGCAAAATATTTATCTATGTTATGCATTATAGCACTTGAAGTGAAATAATATTATTGGTCTATTGAAGGAAGACAAATTCTCCTAATTGATAATTCCAGTAATTATGAACAGTTGAATAATGTAATTTTAAAATGCTTTTGTTGGAAAGAAGCAAAGTTTTGATTTGTATTCACTTGTATTGTAAGCATCCAATCCCTTTTGATAACAACTGCAACCAAATCGAAAATTTTGAGCACTTTCTACCACACAGTATGTTTAGCGATAAGTTCAGTCTAGTCTAAAAATAGCCCCCCCTTTTGGCTGCATATATCAGCAGATGCCTAGAATACTGCATGCTTCTACATTTCTGTGGCCTAAGCATCTTATGCCATGGTATGCAGGTAGCGGTATACAACAGGCAGGCTTGATCAAGGAATCCTTTTTTGGCTATTTCATGAAGTGTAGATTGGATAGTGTTGTGCTAAGATTAGTTAGCCATATAGCGCATGAAACAGTCATGAATCAGTCTCGTGCTTATGCTGAGCTATAGTATATGCATAGTGTCTGTAAACATATCTTAGACTTTTAAGTATTTTCTGGATTTCTGTTGAGAGTTTGTTAGATTATTGTCTGTTGTTTAGGTATATTAGCTCAGCACTACAAAAAAATCCCACACCACTTGTTGGTATCTTGACATTTTAGTCCTGCCATTATAATTTTGGAAAATAAGATTAGATTAGGAATAAATATTCATATATAAGTAAAAAAATATTTGTAAAATAAACAGTGAAAAGATTATGACTTTATGAAAAATGTAGTCTAATTAGGATAGTATGTTATTAAGTCCCAAAACTTACATTATTCTTTTATGGGTGAATATAGATTATTTTTATTAAAAAAGAGAGCTCTAATTTAAGCTAGTTTACCAGTATCAATATTTGTGCAAAGATATGAAGCTTTACAGAGAACTTAATCACTGCAATGGAGAACTTTTTTATTCAATACTTCCATAACAATAGTCTTTGAAAGATAAAAAAAAAGTACTTTGGTCAATTTGATAGTAATATCTTCATGTTCAATTCCATAGTAAATATTTATAATTTTTCCATCAAACAATGAATTGAACAATTTCTGTCCTAATACTTTGATAGATTCAGTTCCTTACAAGAAAACTTCTCTTTCTAAACACTTAAATGTGTGCTGCATGTTCTCATTACTGTGGGCATTTAGGTATGGAAAATATGTAGAAAAGTTTGTTATCTAAGCCACAGCAGTGTTTTCTTCTAGACTGAACATGAGCAGGACAATATAAAGTTGAAAATTCTGTAATTTGTGTGTGTTGTCAAACTGATAGCAATGAGATGGAATTGGCATGATGTATCAATAGTCAACAAGCACATGCAATAAAGTGCTGTGATGTTTTCTCACTTGAACTCCAACTATTTATCAATGTATGTTACATCTTCTGATTAGAATTTGTATTTATTAAAGCCTAGGTATGTGCCTATCAAATTGGTAATAGTTTGTTTTGGCATGTATATGACCCACAATTACAATCCAGCAAATATTGACAGTGAGAAATATGCTTTAAACTTTTATCTCATTTCTCTTGTATTTGCATTCTACATTCACAAATACCACAAAATGACATACTAGAGAAGATTGATACTTCAAACCGGACATCACAATTTTGTTTGTTTTATTGCTTCAATAGTAACTGTAAATTTCTCATGTATGCATAGAAGATTAGAAAATATAATTATCTATGGCTGAAAATAGTATCCTACATTGTTTTAAGAAAAGAAAGCACTGAAATGGTTGTATACATGTCTAGTACCCCCTCTCTTCCAGTAGAAAATAAGTTCTAAGTGGTGCAACATTTTTTTTAAAAAAATTCTTTGCCTATTGGGATTAAGAATTTTATGAGGGGTTGTTTGATTCAAATTCACTTTGATTCCAATGTTAGTTAATGTGATATAGACTATATTAGTTATACTATGGTAGTTGGTACATTATGAAGATCTTGGGAAGGGTTTTCTGTTGAGATATATTCTATAATATGATGTTTAAACAGTATCAGTGATAGTATTACCACTTTTGCTTTACTCTTTTTCCTTGTAAGATTTTATTTCGGCTCTGAATTCCATTTGATTCAAAAGAATTATTTTATTCTTTTGAGAAAATGCACTTAGTAGTATTCTTATTAGATATTTTTATTCTGTCATTTCAGATCGTGAGAACCAGTCCATGTTGATTACGTAAGTCTATACATATTCTGTTTTCAGTCTACATACTTTAATGAATAAATGATTTACTAGATGAAATGAAAATAATTGTTGAAAAAGTTATGAAACATGAAAATTATGGTGCTAAATATTTGAGATTATGTAACAAGATGATAAAATCACTTGTGTTTTGAATAATATACTATTAGGCATTTGTAAAGCCATTTAATTAAGTGAAAGTTGCTTGAAATGGATTAAAATCTAATTTATATAATCTAGAACCCACATTTATATTCATTTTCAATCTAAATTATTCATTCCTTTTCACTCAATTATATACATTGCGCAAAGGATCAGATTAACTCAAATCGTTTTCTATGCTGTTCCATAATTTTCAAAATAAGTCATAACATAATTGGCAATTGCCTTCACCATGTACCCATCCTTCAGATGATTTTCAGACCAAACACCAAGGTCTATGCATATTTTTGGAATTCTGATAGAGATCTGAATTATTAGTACACTTTAGAAATAGTTAGAATCTTTGTCTGGCTTTATGTGACTGCTCACACTGGTGCAGATAACTGCATCACCTTAGCAATATATTTACTCTAGGTGTTGAGAGTATATTCCTTTAAAAGGGTACTTTAGAAAGAGTCCTCAATATGCTCACTTTGCAATCAAACTCTGACATTCTATGATTAGCTGGCCCTTATACCAAACTTCACATGTGATATCTTAGACACTTGAATAAGAGTGACAATTTGATGACAGTTGATCATCTTAGCACATTTGGATGTAATGTTTTGTCAAGAGAGTTCTTGTGTTATATTTCTTTTTGCATTAAACATTTTCTATCAAGGTTAATTAAAGAAACATTGAAACTCATCCAATACTATTCTTTAATAAAGTTATATAATTCTTGTATAAGGTTAACCATGAAATAAAGTATGTGTTGAGATTTATTAAAGAGGGAGATAACATGTTTAAGAAGTATAGTAGCCTATGATTTCTTAATAAAGAGTTGTGTAATTGGCATCTGATGTGATAGGAAATGCCACACAGATTCGTTGCTAGTAATTTCATAAATATGAATGAAAAATAAGAATAAGATTCTAATAAATAATAATTCACAAGTCTGATTTTCTTCAAAAACGTTTGGTAAAATGAACACATCTTCATAACAGTCAATGCAAAAAGTCAGTGAGGTTATGCTCCTTATGGCTAAAGCTATCAACCAATATGATTGTTCAAATTTATAGGGTTCAGTGCTATCACATATCTTATGGTAAATTTAAATCTTGTTATATCTTTTTGCCATGATAAAATCATAGAGGTGAAAGTGGAGCTGGCAAAACAGAGAATACAAAAAAGGTCATTCATTATTTTGCCCAAGTTGCTGGGCAAAGGGTTGATGATGATAAAGTAAGTGCTTTTTGGTGACAGGCTAACATTCTTAGGAACATGGTGATGGTATATTCTCATGTGGCGATACTTTCTAGTGTATGTGCTTTTTGTACATAATCACTTACAAACTAGAAAATGTCACTCTTGTAAGGCTACATATAATGTTACACCATGGGTATTTATAAAATTCAGTCAAACTTCACTTTGAAACCACCTCTTTACCACATTAATGTTGTTAGTGCCAGTTAGCAAAGATTCTTTGAAGATTTAAATGTCCATGAAGTGAATCTATTTACACTGTCAACAAACTCCCCCCAAAATTAAAGGTAACTTTTCCTTTACTATACATTAAAACTGCAGATTGTGGATGGACTACAACTAGAAATTGAAATTCCCCAAGAAACTCCCCAATGAGTCCAACTCTTTTACATGAATCAAGGCCAAAGGTGTTTTTATTTAAATAGCGAAGTTTAACTATTCTTTGTTTATCATTCAGATGGAACGGGGAAACATTTAAAAAAATAGGTCTGATGTAAATGGTGTAACATTTGATGCAGCCTTCTTTCTTTACTAAAATGGTCTAACTCACCTCTATCAATAATTTGTATTTTCCTCCTTAGTGGAGAATCCGGGGCTGGAAAAACTGAAAATACCAAGAAGGTAATTTCATATTTCGCCTTGGTGGCTGTGAGCCCATCAAAGAAAGAGGAGGATGCAAAGGTAAAAAGATACATTTATTCCTTTAAGCATGGATTTACTGTTGTAAAAAAAATACACTTTAATTCTAAATTTATGTCAATTTTTTAAAATAATTACCAATTTTTAGATATTAAAATATGTATAGCCCTTCCAGAGTTCATGTATAGTAATTGCACATAGTTACGCAGTTAAATTATGTGCATACAAAGTTAAAAGTCTAATTTTACTTTATCTAATAACATTGTCACTTCATTAACATGGGTACTTGATCGTTGAAATACGGGAACGGACAATTTCTACACTTCTTTTGACACTTTAGAATTAAATGTCTGACACACTTAAAATAAATATTGCACATTTATAAAAATAATTAGTCTTAAAAATATTTTTTTTTATCATAAACAATATGTTCCCCTTGATAATATACATGAGTAGTACATATATTTTATAATCCATGAAATGTTTTAACTTAAAAGTGACTTATCTTTATAGTCTCTGGACTAACCACCAAGCTGTCCTTTTCCAAGCCATAGACTTTGCACTGTTATAGGGTTGAATTTCAACCATTTAGTTGTGCTTAGTCCAGAGACTATTTAAGTGTTTTCAATAAGTAAGATAATCTGTCTATAAATATAAAATTTATTTCAGCAATCATATTTTTATTAGGAACAATTGGATAATCAAAAGAAGAGAATTCATCACCAGTGAAGCAAATTAATACAATTTTATTTACTTTTTTATAGGGTTATTGACTAGGCATGTATAACAATGCACAATGTGATACAAATTACAATACAATAAAATACAATACAATACAATGCATGTTATGTCAAACAAAGGTTAAACCTTTTTTGTACATTTGCTGTCATTGGAGAATTTATTGTTTATTGTTTACATTTTTATTCTACAAAACATAAAGGACGACAAAAAAGGCTCTCTTGAAGATCAGATTGTCCAGGCTAATCCAGTACTTGAAGCCTATGGTAACGCTAAGACCACAAGAAATAACAATTCATCACGTTTTGTAAGTCAGCAGGAGTGAAACCCTTCAGACCGACCTCTCCTTATTCCTGGGTGAAACATTACCTATGCTGTATACCACACAGTACCCTTCCATATTTTACCATGTCAACCTGAACAAAACTGTACCCATACCATACCATACCAAACCATAGTGTAGTTTTCTGTACTGCAGAACTGTACCATACTATTCCATACCAAAGACTCCATTTTGATTCTCTATCCATAACATTTCTCTAGATTTGTCTCTCTTGTTGTTCCCTAGGACCCCTTGATCATAATCTTCCCTTCCAGTTGAACCAATAGGACTTAAAAAAGATTTTGATTCCAGCTTATCCTTTCCGTAGTGTTCGACTTTGTACCATCATTGTCTTTATCCTTGTGTGAGAATTCTAGTCAAACCAGTGTGCACTAGTCCCGGGTTTTTCCCCTTCTTTTCTTCAAACCCTTTGACCATTTGCAGGTGGATAGTCCAAAAGTCTCTCGTGTGAACCTGTTTGTACCCATATACACATACCTCTTTTATTCATTCCTACCCAAATAAGGAAAAAAAACATGGTACCCTTGAAGATCAAATTGTTCAAGCCAATCCTGTATTGGAAGCTTACGGTAATGCAAAGACAACAAGAAATAACAACTCATCACGTTTTGTAAGTACAGACGACAGGAAGAAATTGCAACCTTTTGAGAAATAGATGTTACCCCTGGGTTGCTGTGTACCGTATTGTGATATCATAGAATTCCAATGACCTCTTTAGTTTCAGTGAGTGCTGTGGTGTTTTTTCCTATACTGTTTTCCTTGATAGATTCCAATTTCTATTCCAGAACCTCTTGCATGACCCTATGACTCCAGAACCTCAGAATCCTCCTTGATTTTCAGGTTTAGATTGTGTGATGTATGATATGTCAAAGTTTCCTATACTTCTCCTTAGCATGCTAGAGACTCTGTTGATGGTTAATGTCTCTCTTGAGTTGTGAAGTGACATTTTTATACTTCCTACCCCTCCTTAGCAACTAAGCAAAAAGGGAAGTCTTGAAGACCAAATTATACAGGCAAACCCAGTCATGGAAGCCTATGGTAATGCAAAGACAACTCGTAACAACAACTCCTCACGGTTTGTAAGTAATACCTCATTAGTTCCCTGAGAGTCTGTGTATCTCCCTGCCTGTTGTGATATTTTGAAGTGTTTAATTTCTGCATGAAAAAAACAGTCTTTTGTAGGTTGGTTGTTGAAACAGTGTGATCTTCAGCTTGCTGGGAATTTTAGAAGAACAACCAATTACACACTTTTGTAGTCAAATGCTTTTGGAAAATTCTTTAGCATACAACTTGTAGTAGAATCAAAGTTTTGCTTTTTATCTTTTTTTTTCATTTGCAATTTTATCTCAAAATGTAAAGATTTTCCAAAAAGTCCATGTAAATCTAAAGGGGGGTTGATTGAACCATATAATTCTTCATTTGAGCATCAATTGATCTAAACATGGAGTTATTGGTGACAGCACTATACTTCATTCAATGCAATTTCATTGAATAATTAGACAATATACACATTAAGTTTGTGTAGTGAAAATTTATGTTATATGGTTACAAAATCAACATCCTTTAGTTTTTGATATGTTTGTGTTGTTGCCCTCCTACACCCTAAAATTAACCTCATAAGTGTGTTTTATTAACCTTGCTTGGTGTGTGCTATCCCATAGGCTAAAAGTCTTGAAGATCAGATCATTCAGGCTAATCCAGTACTTGAGGCATTTGGTAATGCTAAAACCATCAGAAACAACAATTCATCAAGATTTGTAAGTAGTAACAAACACCCCTGAGCCCTTCCTCCAAACTTTACAGCCCCCCTTCCTCACTCTCTTTCTCTCCCATTGTTTCCACCTATGTAAATCTAGTAAATTTGACAATTCTGTAAAATTGGCTATAGATATTTTATTTTAGTATCTTTAAGTCCATGTTTTAATAAAAGCTTTGGTATGTCACCTACATCAGAATGTTGTCTTTTAGCAAAACCTACAGCAGAAATAATTTCTGAAATATGCAATGTGTGACTTCAGGTTTGAATAATATATTTTGGCATCAGATATAATAACATAATATTCACATAGATATAGACTCCTATTTGTCAATTTTATTAAAGTCTGAAGAGTCAGCTCTTTTTAGAAAAATATGCAAAAAGTTAATGTTGATGAAGCTGTCTTGCAGTGGTTGAAATATTGACAGTTTAATTTCATAAAACAAATGCTTGTTTACTTACTAAGAAAATGAAAAATTACTTGAGATATCATTTTTTGGTATAATTCATTGACTTTTTAATTTCATTTTGTCTTGAAATAACCTGTTTTCTTTTCTTTTCAAGGGTAAATTCATCCGTATTCACTTTGGTACCACTGGTAAAATTGCCTGTGCAGATATTGAGACATGTAAGTAACTCAGTATAGCTAGCAAGATGGGTTGCACATAAAAGGGCAATCTTGTGTAGAAATTTAAAAAATTGTGAGACCTACCGGGTTTTTTTATTTATGTAGTGAAATATATTTGATATTGAAAATTCCTATTTATTGTTGAAAAGTTAAAAATTTAAATTTAAATCTTGTATGTATAAGATACTGTACTAGTCCTCTACGTTTGGCTCTAATGCAATTGTTGGGGTTTTTTTCTCACCAATAAAATTCTCTTGTTTTGTAGATTTGCTTGAAAAGTCCAGAGTAACCTTCCAGCAAGGTGGTGAAAGAAATTACCACATCTTCTACCAGGTTATGTCCGGCAAATTCCCAGAATATAAAGGTTAGTCTAACAAAATACTGAATACCTATTGCAGCAATGTTATACTTTTGTTACTCTACTAGTTATATTAATTGGTGTTTCTATTGTGTTTATATATAATAAAATTATACAGTATCTTCAATGTCGTTTTTACTTGTTGTTTCATGTGATTTTTATTCGTTGGTGTGTTGAAATACACACTGCTGCAGCGACTAACATTATGTTATTTTCCATGCGCATTTTCAACTATACAGGAAAGTTATTGATTGAACCGGACCCAGCGCTATACTTTAATATAAATCAAGGTTGTCTGACTGTGGACGGTATGGATGACCAAGAAGAAATGCAATTTACTTCTGTAAGAACTGATGTGTTTTGTGCCAAGGTTGTGTGTCTAGCTCCAAATAGATATCCAGAAATTTTGTCAAATGATCATCATCTAGCACTACCATAGAAAATGGAATAATGTGTGTCCTTGCCTGATAAAAGATTATCATTCATTATGATACTCTTAGCCTTAGGTATAATAATAATATATTTTTTTGAAATACAAAACTCGATATAGAATGTTCTCCAATCGACATTGTTTGTTGCCTTCCTGGTAGGAAATTCGACAAAGAAAAAACAATCTATTTTTGAAGTTAAAGATGATGAATCATTTGTGGAATTTCATATTGATGTGACATGATTAGTTGAGTTTCCTTTTAGATAGTCCCATCAACATACAGACCTGACAAAGTCTGTCAAATCCATAGTAGGCTGTGAATCTGAAGCGTGGTGGTATTTTCCAATTAGAAATCCCACCATCCATATAGAGACCTGACAAAGACAGTCAACATTTTCCATAGTACTATAGGCTGTGACTACAAACAGTGGTGTTTTTTTCTTTGAACTTGTAGTAATCCCTCCTCTCCTCCCTTGTGTATTAGTATATCCCTGCGCTGACAAAACTCTTTCTTTTGGTATTGTGTTAACCCTTGTCATTACAAATTCTCCAGATAAGATTTTGATTGAGATGGATCCAGGCTTGTATCATTTCATCAACCAGGGATGCCTCACTGTTGATGGCATGGATGATCAAGAGGAAATGGGACTTACAGATGTAAGAAATTAAGTCATTATTAAAGGGTTTTTTTTCATCACAATTAGTCACAAGTTGTGTTGAAGTTGATTTTTAAGATATTTTTTAAATGTAAAGACAAAAAATGAATAATTTTAAAGAAACTTTATCAATGTACAATATTACTTTTTATATAGTATAATTTTACATATAATTTTTAAGTTGTTTTATATTCATTTCTTTTGCTATTGCTTTATCTCAGGCTGAATTTACTAGCAACATTTTTAACACATAGACAAAATATAAACATTATTAGAGAAATTCAAAACAGACAACCACTGTGAGGAAACTGTTGCAAACCATGAAATAAATACAATTTGTATATTACCATTCTTTATTATCTCTCACCTTTAAAGCTTTGGAAAAGGCCTTATGAAGCAACGTATTCTCTATATCTCTATGGGTTTGGTAATTCATTATTTGCGTTTTTTTCTCAAAAATATGGTAGTGTAGCAGTAGAGGGTGCTTTCCTTTTTCCGACTGTATTCGTCAAATTCTAAGAATGAAAAACATCAATCCCAAATCTCCTTTCCCTCAAAAATTATACAGTATTCCCGGTGTAGTCAATTTGTTTTTAGAGTGTGCTATCCTTCCAAAATAGTATATTGGTATAATATTCCAAGTCTATTTCAAAACAGGTTTTTCACAGGATGAATACTTCCAACTCATTTTTTATACAGAGATGAGATATAGATTATCTTGGTTGTTTGATTCAAACAATCATGCAGAAAACGATATCTAACTGTACTGTTTTGGTCATACAAGAAACTTGCCTCTTAATTTTCCATAAATTGTTTCCTAAACTATAAAACTTTATGCCTTTCTCAAGATCGTACTTTATAAACTTAATGTAAAGTTCTTGTTGGTGCACAGAAACAAATTAATCCTAATGCTTTATTATTTCAATATTATTTTCAAAAATTAATTTCCACTATATACACTTCGATTCTTCTAGGATGCTTTTGCAATTCTTGGCTTCTCTGAGGATGAGAAGATGAGTTTGTTTAAATGTACTGCAACTATTTGCCACTTTGGTGAAATGAAATTCAAACAGAGACCAAGGGAAGAACAGGCTGAAGCTGATGGAACTGCTGGTAAGTTATGCAGAGGTTTCTTGAATAATTATATAGATAACTATACAGTGGTAATTTAGCAAAATCTTGATACTTGTGTGTTGTTTGTGTTATAAAAATACCTAATGCTTTTTTCTTTGTCTTGTAACAGAGGCAGAAAAGGTAGCTTTCTTACTTGGTGTCAATGCTGGAGATTTGCTCAAGGCTCTCTTGAAACCAAAGGTCAAGGTCGGTAATGAATATGTCACAAAGGGTCAGAACCAGAACCAGGTCACCTATGCTGTGGCTGCCTTGGCTAAGTGCTTGTATGACAGGATGTTCAAGTGGCTTGTAGCCCGTGTCAACAAAACTCTAGATACCAAGAACAAGAGACAGTTCTTTATTGGTGTATTGGATATTGCTGGCTTTGAAATCTTTGAGGTGAGTTAGAAACATGTCATATAATTTCTTTAGTTCACCCTGCCTTGCAGTCTTATGAAGGAATTATATTTATGTATAATAAGAACAAATGCATGTCATGTAGTGTCATGAGTGGAATGTTCTTTGTGTTTTGATATGGAAATATTTCTAGAAAATTGAAACTGTGTTGTAATCTAGTACAGATAACTAGTAAAAGCATTACTCATTTGTCTTTCAGTACAACACTTTTGAACAGTTGTGTATTAACTACACCAATGAAAGATTGCAGCAGTTCTTCAACCATCACATGTTTGTCCTTGAACAAGAAGAGTACAAGAAAGAAGGTATCGACTGGGCTTTCATTGATTTTGGTATGGACTTGCAGGCTTGCATTGATCTTATTGAAAAGGTATGGCAAAATTCTTAACAAAATAAAAACTTTGATATCATGATACTTTCTTGTGTATCTTTTTAAAAAAAAAAATTGTTATACATGTAGTTACATTGGTGTTATAGAAAAGCTCTGGATTCAAACTTTGAACGGGTTTCATATGGGACCTTTGGGTTAGGATTACATTCTTACAAGATCCATTGGGACAGATCAATATAAATGCTAAGTTGTAAAAATCCATGTTTTTTTTAAATTTTACTTAGCCCATGGGTATCTTGTCCATTCTTGAGGAAGAGTGCATGTTCCCCAAGGCTTCTGATGACACATTCAAAGCCAAATTGTATGATAACCATCTTGGAAAATGCAAGCAATTTGGAAAACCAAAGCCAAAGAAGAACGTCAAATATGAGCCTCACTTTGAAATTCATCATTATGCTGGCACTGTAAGACTCAACTCTTTTTATTAATTCTTAATTTTATATTCAACTTTTTCTCTCTTTTTTTTATTATTGTAGTTTCTTTCAGTTCTGACATTCTAGTACTTATGTGAATGGGAATTCTTCCCCTTTTTTTCTGTCATTTTGCAATTTATTATAGAAACTCCAGGCTAGGGTAGAACAATTTTATCAAAACCTTTAGGGCTACCCTATATCAAGTAATTGGAAATAAAAACGATGAAACGATCTCAGTGCTTAAACATACAAGTGGTCTCTACTGTATGAATCAATCAGTCAGCACTGCCATTTTTTTAGAAATAAAATGCATTATAATTCACTGTTCTAGGTTGGTTACAACATTGCTGGATGGTTGGACAAGAACAAGGATCCAATCAACGAGACTGTCGTTACTTTGCTCCAAGCATCCAAAGAACCATTGGTGTCTCACTTCTTTGCTGAACCCGCTGAGCCAGGTAAGATCAACTACTGATACAAATATTTTAAAATATCCGTTTAAACTCTAGTTACTCTGAAGACAAGTCTGCTATAAGATAAAACATTACAGAATTAACTTGTCTTGGAAAAAGAGACATTTTCATTAACTTGTGGGATTATTTTTACAATAAAATTAACATGTAAGATACTCACCACATGTACTTGAAGTACTGCGCTATGTTTAACTTTAAGATTGCAAAGAGATACATGTACCATATAAATGTATTAAACCATATGACTGAATGCTTGGCTATGCCTATGTTTGTATAAAGCTTGATTCTGTGCATCTTTCTTAAAAAATTATTTTTTTCTAAACATATTAGAAACCTACATATTCTATCACATTGATTTAATTTGCTTTGATTTATCTAGCATGATTGGCAGTAGCAAAGATGTGAAAGTTATCAAATATAGTTGAGATGATCCCAAAAGCTCCAGTTTTAATATTTCCAACCCTTTTACTACTTTTACAGAGGCGGGAGGTCAATACATAATATGATTTTAAGTTCTCGGACACTCCCTATCCTATATTTAGCCACTTTTAAAATAATTTGGTGTTTTACTGTTTTATTCTCTATAAAGTCTACAATGTAAAACTGAATTGGTTGGATTGTGGGTTTATTTCCCACGCTGCTTCTCCTAAATTTTGATCAGTTCTGTTCGAGAACTTACAAATATGATAAGTCTTGACTTTCGCTTTAAAAAAAATGAAAAAGCATGCATATCCTTGTTTTCCTCCAATCAGATGGTTCAAAAAAGAGAAGGAAAGGAAATAGTTTCATGACAGTATCTTATCTGCATAGGGTAGGCATTTGTATTGTTTTTCCTTAGAACACTATAGTATAATGATACACCATCACTTTTACTAATCCAAGACTATCACCAAGACGACCGCATGCTGTTTTTTTTTTTTTTTAACTAGTTAACAGATTTAGATTAGCACTAGATTCCTAAACTTACAACCATGTATTAACAAAAATTGTACATGACATTGCAGGCTTCTTTTTTACTACTGCAGAATAATGTCATACTGATTTCTCTCCTGTCTTCAAGGTTTGGAAATTACATTTGAAGCTTTTTTTTTACTGTAGAATAGCTTAATACTTTTATACTGATTTCTCTCCTATTTTCATGGTTTGGAAATTCCTTCACTTCGTTTAACTGTCCTTATTGTTAAGAATTTGCCTGCACCATTTTTTTTTCTTTCTCCATTAACAATAGCACCTTTAACATTGTACATACACAACATCTTATGATTGCCCTTTTTGCACTTTTTAGAGGGTGGTGGCGGTGGCAAGAAGAAGAAGAAGGGTTCTGCATACCAGACCATTTCTGCTACTCACAGGGTACATTAACTTTTTTGTTGAAATGGTTTTTTAAAAAGAATAAAATTATGAACTATTTAGTAACCAACTATTCTTTGATTAATATATGAAATTATTTGTTTAAATAGTATAATGATTTTGCTCTAGTTGAAATCAAAATGTCATAATACCTTTCCTTTTTCAGATATATAATGTAGACTTTAGATGTGTACTCATGATATCATTGCTAAAAACACGTTTTGTTAACATTGATATTGCTCTGTGTTCTGAATTATTACATATCGTTTACCTTGATGTGCAAATATAGATACATAGATTAGATAGATAGATATGTAGACTAGTGTCTAATAATGAAATTCCTGCTTCTTTAGGAACAATTGAACAAGCTGATGGCTACACTTAAGGTGACATACCCCAGCTTTGTAAGATGCATCATCCCCAATGAACTCAAGCAGTCAGGTAACTTGGCTCGCAGCCTGGCGAAAAAACCCTGGACCCTGTCTTTCGTCAATATCTGTCTTTTGATCACGTTATGCTTTCAGGAACTGAACTACATTACCTACTATGACCCCAATGTCTATGTTACTCCCCTACCCCCTCCCCTCCCCCCACTTCTCCCCCACAACTCTTTTCTTCTGTCAGATCTTATTTGCAGCAGCGCAAACCATGCAGTGTTATCTGGTTCATGTCGAAATGTCTTACATTTTAATTACAAAACAGTTCTTCCCCATTCCTTCCTTTTTTGAGTGTGATAAATTGACCCTATTTTAATATCTCCAACAAACCAGAAATAACAACTCAGATTTTGATATCCAAACCATAGGATTTAGCATTATGCCTTTCCACTCTTTCTTGTGTCAAAGAAAATAATACCTATTTCTATACTACCATAATCACTGATAGTGATAGTGTTGCCCTCCCATACATAGACTTCATCCATCCCTAGTCAGATAGATGAATTTGAACCCACCCACCCCTCCTTGATCCTTTCCAGAGTGACTAGAGTGAAGACATATACCCCTCCATATTTGTTGTTTTATCATTACTAAATGTGCACTCTCTTCTTTTTCAGCTCAGTCTCTATTTTCTCTTGAAACCAATTGTCACCTTTTACATGTAATGTGAAACCCATTCATCTGTATTGAGCTTTTATTCTCTCTATTGTTTTCTTATTGTCTCCATTCAAGAAATATCTATTCAGAGTTGTTAAACAAAAGTTAAAGATGTACAAGAGAAATTGTATGATTCAAATATTCTTGTTCATCTTTTACTCAAGAATATTATATGTCCACAGCTAGTGAAAGATATTTTTTGAAAACTACTGTAAAAACAATCTTTGTGAATATCCCAAATAAGCCTCTTTCTTTGGTGTTTTTTTTTTCTATGCGCTTACTGGAATCAAGGTTTTTCCTGAAAAGCCATTGACTTTACATTTACATTTCCTATTTATGCGACCCTTTCAACTGCGCTAATCTTTTTCTATTTTCCACTTCTACCCTATTTAATTCTGAAGGAGTCCCTCCATCGTTTGATGGCAACTTTGAAGGTTACTTACCCTCACTTTGTAAGATGCATTATTCCCAATGAATTTAAAGAATCAGGTAATACATAAAGTCATAGAGTTACAGAGAGTGGAATTAGACAGATCCCCTTTTTTTTCAAAAACTAGTTACTTGAGTGATAGAAAGAGGTCAATACACTTTGTTTGTGTTTAGAAAGAGTGGGTATGATGTGTCCCTTTCCCCAAGATACTTAAACTTAATGCTGCGCTCTCTTTTTCCAATTCCTTTCCCTGTTTGTAGACTTATTGGTCTTTTTTTACGGAAGAACATCTTATTACTTTTTTTGGAAAAAAAACTTGTATCTAGTCAAAATGTTTGAAATTCAAAATTCATGGTTAAGATAAGATAAGAAATTTGAATTTCTTTATTTTTACCTTGGTGACCAGTAGTTCTATAGTGGCTAAAAGTGTTGTCACAACAGCAATTTTTGATTTCAGTGCACTACTTTCCATGCAGCAAATCACCTTCCTGCGTATTTTCCCTCAAAAGTATACCTACATTCCGTATATGTGACTCACCCTTTCAACAGCGCTAATAGTTTTCCATTTTCAACTTCTACCCTATTTAATTCTGAAGGAGTCCCTCCACCGTTTGATGGCAACTCTGAAGGTTACTTACCCCCACTTTGTACGATGCATTATACCCAATGAATTGAAACAGTCAGGTAACATTAGGAAAATGTTTAGGGATTATTCAGTTGCGTTCATTTATTAGGATAGCATTTAGCGACAAAACACCACATATATTTTGTTTGTATTTTGTTTTAGTAGTTCTATTTCAAATTCCTAGTGTGGACTTCTTGTAGAAGAAAGTACCTTATCCTTCATACCTGTTCCGTTCTTCATAGAAACCCACCCAAATCATAACCCTTTTTTTCCAGAGTGATCTTCCCTACCAGTGTGTTCTCGATGCAGTCTTACATCCAGATCCCCATCATTTTTCTCTCATCTTTTCTCCCTTCCCTTTTATTTTCCCATTGATTTGAGAAAAATAGTACTGATTTTTCTCTTTACTATGTATTTCCCTTGCTTGCTCTTTACTATTATAACCTGGTTTGATATTTTCCTGTGTGGTACTTTAGGAGTCCCTAAATAAATTGATGTCAACTTTGAAGATCACCTACCCTCACTTTGTGAGATGCATTATTCCCAATGAATTGAAACAATCAGGTACGATGTAACAGATGTTATGTCCATGTTCTAATTCATTTGCATGTTTTTTGAAGGAGTGTCTTCCATACCAGGGGTGTGATAGCTCGTAACTTTTAAAGCTTTCAAACCTTGAATGTGACTCCACATTATGCTATTCAAAAGATATGAAGCAGTACCAGGAAATAGTTTGATAGACTAGTGGAGCATTTTGTTGCCAAAAAGTGCTTAACTGTTTAACCAAAAAAAATTGGCCTGATTTAACCGCTAATCAAAAAGTTCATAAAATATTCAGTTTTAAGTCATTAGATTTCTTATTCCTTGAGTGCCCTTGCTAATTCGTTGGAATGAAGAGATAAGTAAGCCCCCCCCTCCAAAAAAAAAGAAAGAAATTAAATAGAGCAACCATCAAAGTCAAATCAAAAAGTATTTCTTTTCCTTTCACTGCTACATATTAGAGTAGAACTACAAAGTTTGACAGTTTTTCATGGAAGCGTGGTGTGGTGTGGTGTGGAAATGGTTTCCATCATCTATTCCAGTGTTACTTTAACCCTTTACTTGCCCAAGAGATAACCAATGATAAAGTTTGACCCTGCCCCCCCCCCCTTTCAGTCCAATTTTGTGAATGACATCCTAACAGATTTGAATCCTATCAATGCATGTAGACACAATATTGCTTACTGTGACCACTGGTTGCTTACTACCCCTTATTAGGAATCACTCAACAAGCTGATGGCCACACTAAAGGTAACATACCCCCATTTTGTAAGATGCATCATCCCGAATGAAAACAAGGAGTCAGGTAAACTAAACCAAAGGGAGAAACATTGAGTTAGACTCTGCATGGAATATACAAATCTTCTGTTCCAATTCTTACATGACTTCAGCACGAATTTTGCATTGTATTACTTGCATGGCTACATGTAAATGAGTCATCAAAACTTTAACTCAATCATTTATGAAAATAGAATTAGCATAAGTTCGATTACATTCATTTTGCAATATTTCACCATTATTTCATTGGCAACATCAGGCATTGAATGTTATAAAAACAAACCAAAGAATTACTTGATTGCAAACTTCTCCACTTATTGAGAACCCACCCCCATAGATTTAATGTACATTATTAGTTTGTTTTATATTAAAGTCCTTTCCATATAAATGATTTGAAGGAGTTTTGTTGACAGTTTTTTCAAAGCAATGAAATTATTTTTTTAATGCAATGTTTATTTTCAGAATTTTTTGTCCTAGTTGTTAATCATTTTACTAACACAACTTCTATTATCCCAAATATGTTTCAAATCTCATCATATAACAAAAATAAGGTGTCTTATTATTTTATTGCTTTTTTGTGGCTACATTATTTACATAATTATATTCATTTCCTTTCAATTCATTATTTTGTTTGCCTCATTTCTCTAGAATTTTTCACAATTAGTTGCATTTAAGACAGTTTTGAAATCTGAAACATATTTTAGGCAAATTATACTTACTAAACCTAATTTATTATTAACTTCATACAATCTAGTATTGATAATTTAATATCCATTCCTACATTTACTGACAAATCCAACATATATTTTATCTAATTCCATTCTGTTCCCTTTTTATATTTTTTTTATGCATGCTACCTTTTCCAAACCAAAAGGAATCCCTTAAAAAGTTGATGGCAACTTTGAAATCCACTACCCCACATTTTGTTAGATGTATCATTCCCAATGAAGACAAAGAACCAGGTAGTAAAGCATTTAAAAAGCACAAAAAAAACCAAAGCAAAAGAAGTCGATGCTTTAGTTTCCTTTATACCTAAGTTATTATTTCATAGTGATAGGGAATAGTTAGACAAGATAATCTCATAATATCAACCAAAATAATGCATCTCTTACATATATCAATTTAATTTCATCCATCTTCCATAAAAAACATATCATTTAACTGCTCATTTCTTCAACTCTGTATGTGTATGTGTATGTTCTTATGTTATTTGTTTTTTTAGCATCTATTCCATTTCTATCAAAACTTCATGAAAGTTAACACTATATATGTTTTTTTCACGTAAAAGTAGATACGTTTAATTCATTGTCATATACTTATATATTAGCAAATTTTGAAATCACATAAAGTCAACTTTACCTTCAGTTTCTAAAATGTGTAAGTTGGTCATTTCAATTTGTTTACCCTTCATTTTGTATAGGTATGATTGACGCTCACTTGGTACTTCACCAGCTCCAATGTAATGGTGTACTTGAAGGAATCCGTATTTGCAGAAAGGGATTCCCCAACAGGATGATCTACTCTGAATTCAAACAGAGGTAAAATTTGAGAGGAAATTGTCCTCAAATAATAATTGGTGGTTAAATGCCTTGCATGTTTATTTTATGCAACATGAAGACTGTTCATATTTGATTTATGATCAAAAGTGACTTTTCTTCTTCTGACATTAGTTTAGAAGTCTTCAGGTTGTTCTGTCCATAAAAATAGAGCTTTTTTTCCTCTGAAAAGAAAGTATTGTACAGTGACATTTAATTTGTGAATGATGACAGTTAGATTTATTATATTGTTTAAAATGATTTTGTTTTAAATTCTAGATACTCTATCCTTGCCCCCAATGCAATTCCTCAAGGATTTGTTGATGGTAAAATTGCCACAGAAAAGGTTTTGGGATCCCTCCAACTTGAAGCCAATGACTACAGACTTGGTCACACCAAAGTAAGTTTTTTTATTTTAATTAATTTTTGTCAGAGAAAATATTTGGTTTTTATGTGCCAATTATTATTAGTACCTTTTATAAAAAAAAGTCAACTTTGCAATAAAAAGGGATTATGACTAACCATACTCGCTTATTGTTTCATGTGTTTACCTCTCTAAATATTAAAGGTCTTCTTCCGTGCTGGAGTCCTTGGTCAACTTGAAGACATGCGTGATGAGCGTTTGACAAAGATCATCTCTCTTCTCCAAGCCCATATTAGAGGCTACCTTATGCGCAAGAACTACAAGAAATTGCAAGACCAAAGGTAAGCATTGTTCTTAAGATAAATTTGTTGAAAATATTTAGTGATGAAATACATGGCATATAGATATGAAATGCATCATTAATATCCGTTTTTATTTGTTTCTGAATATAAGTCTTGATTTCATTTGTTCCACAGGATGGCTTTGTCTGTTATCCAGAGAAATATTCGTCGCTGGTTGACTTTGAGAAACTGGCAATGGTTTAAATTATACGCCCGTGTCAAGCCTCTTTTGTCTCAAGCCCGCCAGGAAGATGATTTGAAGAAGATGGAAGAAGAGTTTAACCAAACCAAAGAAAGCTTGGCTAAATGTGAAAAATTGAAGAAGGAACTTGAAGAACAAAATGTCACCCTTCTGCAAGCTAAAAATGACATCTTCCTTCAGCTCCAAGCAGAGCAGGTATGTCAAACCAAAGCAACATCCACAGACTTGGAAATGACTGTGACATATATCTTGTATAGTAAACTTGATGGATTTTTTTCATAATCATTGGTCTAAAAACCCATTTCTTTTACATATACATGTATAATCGTGGATTATTGGAATTAATTGTAAACTTTGAAACTATTTGAATTATTTCCAGTTAGAAAAAATCCACCTTTCTGACTTTTGATTTCTTAAATTTGATCAGGATAACTTGTGTGACTCTGAGGAGAGAATCACTCAGTTGGTGACACAAAAGGCTGATTATGAAGCTCAAATCAAAGATTTAGAATCAAGATGCACTGATGAAGAGGGTGCTGCTGAAGCTCTTGAAGCTGCTAAGAAGAAATTGGAAGATCAAATCTCAAATCTCAAAACAGACATTGAAGATATGGATCTGAAACTCCAAAAGGTTAGTATGATGTGAATTTATGATTGATATTTTTTTCACTTAATTCAATTGTAATTTAAGAATAATGCAATATAGCTGTTATTATTATATTGTTAGTATTTATTTAAATTAAGGAAGCTGAATGTAAAAATATTATTATTATTATATTTTCAGTCTGAGCAAGAGAAGCAAGCAAAGGACCACCAGATCAAGACTTTGAATGATGAAATGGCCAGACAAGACGAAGCCATTGCTAAATTGAACAAAGAAAAGAAAAATATGGATGAGGGCAGCAAGAAACTCCAGGAAGATCTCCAAGCTGAAGAAGACAAATGCAACCACCTCAACAAACTTAAGCAGAAATTGGAACAAAACATTGATGAGCTTGAGGACAATTTGGAACGTGAAAAGAAACAGAGAGCTGATGTTGAAAAAGTCAAGAGAAAGATTGAAAATGACCTCAAAATGACACAGGAAACAGTTGAAGACCTTGAACGTGTCAAACGTGATCTCGAGGAAAATATGAGAAGGTGAGAAGTTTTGTCATTTAGCACTTCTTTTTATTTGACATAAATATGAATATTGCAAACTCCATGTCATGAAAAAATATGACTGGTTTCAAGGAATTCTAGACAAGGAAAAATTGGGTAAATTTTGGAGGAAAATGTTTGATTGTATGATTTCAAATTAAATTCTTGATATTAGGAAGAATTATGCACTTTCTCTTAAATTTTTGTTCAATATTTTTATTTTAGGAAAGATGTAGAAATTAACAATCTTAATTCCAAATTGGAAGATGAACAAAGCTTGGTTGCTCAGCTCCAAAAGAAAATCAAAGAGTTGTTGGTAAGTAGTACATCAGTTTATTTTTTTATTTTTTTATTTTGTCTTTTTTCTTCAATGAGATAAGTATTTAATTTATTGCTGTGAATTAGTGAACACGAATGTGGGTGTCTCTTTGGCTGATTTAGAACAAACAAACCCTGGAAATGTACGGAATAAATTATTATTTTGAAGTTTAGGGTTAATCAAATAGATTTTGTTGTATCATTTAGTACTCAAGTTAGCTTGTCGAATATTTCATATCGAAAACATCATTGCATAGAGAATTGCATATAAATTATTCATCTTGTTAAAAGTTCAGGATTGGGCCCTTCAAAAACAATCCCAAAAGAAAGAAAGTATCAAATCCAAATAGAAATGAGATATTTAATTGACAATGAAATAGCATTTGATTTCTTAAAGAAAGATTTATAGTCTAGAAATGAATTAGTCTGTAGATATGATGGTCTGGTTTGGATTTGATTTCTTTTGGTGAATGGTATTTGCCAAGGATAACACATAAAGTTTACTGGCTAGTGGCTGTGACTTATTGATAAAGCATTTTTATGAGATATCATACAGATAACAAGGTAAATTGTAGGAAATTCAATATTTTCCCTTTCTTTCGTCAAGTTAGATAAAGATTTTTAGAAATTGGAAAACATTAAGCTTGCATATAATATGATTTATGTCTTATGGCTATGCATTTCAAGTACACTATTCTTAGTGAAAGGTTTATGTAAACTGACTGAGGAATTCCTGAGGCTGTTCTAAGTTAGAAAAGAATTTATTAGGTTTGGGGAAAAAAGTCTAATTTTTTTTTCATGAAACTTGATCTGTTCTTAGCATTGCTTATTTCTGGAATTTAGTTCACTTCTTTTTAAAATTTTAGTACAAAAAGGTTTGACTTCTGTAAAAAATTAAAGTTCAAATGCTTCTTTGAAGTGATTTCTCATAGATTATTGGTACTAATGGTAGAGAGTTGTGTATTGAATAATCAATTGAGAGTTGAACACTTTCA
>JAVSBT010448992.1:0-16401 GCA_033118115.1 Pharyngocirrus eroticus
TCATAGTAATACTCATAGACATAGAGTGATAGACACTGCCATACTCTGTCACACAGAGATTGCCACAGAGTCATAGACTGTGACACAATACAGTTCATGTAATCGAAATGTTAGGTACAGTATTATATTATATTTGTCGTAGCAGCGACTGTAACAGCAATAATGGACTGAGCTGTGATTACATGTTCATAGACTGGCATAGCCATAGTAAGGACGTATGTAGCACTAGGAGTCAAAGTATTAAAAACATGTTTTTTCGATGTCAAAGATTTTTTTTCAACATTTCTTTATTTAGATCATAAGAAATGTCATTCCATAATTGGATAAAATGCTGATTTTTTATTTTGCGCTTAAAGCCTTCAATGTTCAAAATGCTATTTTTTCATATACATATTTCAATGAAAAATATTGAAATTAATTCCAGTTGGCGCTAAGACTGAATTTATCTTTAATGAAAAAATGTTTAAACACCTCTAGTGTAAGAAAAAATGTTTTTAATATTACGCCTCCTAGTTTACATAGGATTTATTAACAGGATTATATCATATTTAAATTTTACAAAAACTAAACTACACTTTTACAGCCATTTTATTGACTTTATTCCTATGCATATAGTTATCGTTATTCATGATCACATATGGTTTGTTTATATGGTTATCTAGTATTACCCTGATTACAATTCTGTACTTGGTTATGCATACATGTATATATATATATATATATATATGGACTATGATATAAGCCACAATGTTGCTGGCACTGTGTAATATTTGGCAATATGATACAAAAATCCACAGCTGATCCAATATACTACTGATCAGTCTGATTGATCTTCTACCAGCTGTTAGAAATTATGACATGTTTTTATTTAGGAGTATCATAAACCAGTTAATTATTTAAGCCAATAAGCACTAATCATTATAAACTATGATATTTGAAACAATTATTCCCACAACATTTATTTTGTACACACTTTTTGATGTGCCTATGTTAGTTGATGGTTTGACCAGTCTTGTGGTGTTGTACATTCCCCCTATATCAACAGCCTGTGACTATACGCAAAGAAAGAATAAAAGCCACTTTCACTGACCTTGAGCCACAAAAATGGATGATGATGATGTCTATGTCAATCAGTTAAAGGAAGTGTTTGATAGCTGTGATGAAGATGGAAATGGGGAATTAAATTGTAAACAACTAGAAGAACTTTGCCTTAAGCTACAGGTAGAAGACCAAACAGAACAACTGGTGGACCATTTACTGGCCAATAAAGATAGGGTATGTACTATATATCAATTTCTTGGGGATCACACACTTAATTTTGTGTTGAAAAGGCATTGATAAATGCAATTGAAATTAGTATAACTTTTTGGCATAAATCTAAGGAAATTAGAGGGAGAGCAGGGCTGCCTGAAGTGCTAGGGCCCAGAATTTACACAGTGCTACAATTTTTAGATAAATTGACAGAAATAATTTGAGGCACTTAGGCAATATGAATTTTAGTTTCAAATCATTATTTTTGATACACATACTTTTCTTCAGCTTATTTTGTGTAATGAAGTAAAAAAGCCACTCCGAATAGGTTCAGTTTTGAATTTATTTGTAAGTTTTTGTTGTTAACTACAACATCTTCTGGCAGTTATTTACAAAATATTTGTAAATAAACAAATTCAAAAATGAACCTATTTGGAGTGGCTTCTTTGCTTCTTAATGTCAAATTGTCAGCTGGTACTGGTATTATTTTGTAATGGTTTTCACAATAATTGAACTAAGATTTAAAAAAGTTATGTTAAATTCCCAAATCTCATTTCAGATTGTACTATTTGGTAAGAATATTGATGATTATTGAATAATGATACTTTATTTACCATCAGCTTTGGGAGAAACACGTTTCTTATCTTAAAGACCCAACCTTTTTTAGACAAATTGTTTTAAGGGTGCTGGAACCCCCATTAATTCTGTCAAAAAGTATGTATATAGGTCACAGTCTTATTGTGAACTGGCCACTAGACTAAGCCTTTATTATAGTTGGTATTTGCCACATATCAATCAATCAAGGATTAGTGGATTATACCTTTAGATAGAATCAATGCTATCTTTTTCATCAGTGCCCAACATTTACTGTCAAAGGTGTTTATTTGATGACTGTACACTATTGTTCTTAACTTGTTTAGAATTAAAGTGGTATACCATCTCCTCCCCTCATAAGTTGGGTCTTTAAGAAATTTGTATTGACTGTATTTATGATAACTTATCCTTTGCACCTTTATGGGTACTCAGTTAACTAGGTTTCACCCCTCTCCCCCCATTGTGCTACTCTATTTAGCTTCATCCATGTATTTATAATCTTGCATCAAATGCACACTGATTCCCCTATGACACTGCAAGCATCTGTCACAAGTCTCCTATTTTTTTTTTTAATACATCATCAGTACTTGAATATCATGCAAAGAACATCTGTTGACAAGGTTGACATCAAGTTGATGACATTGTAAATGGTGAATGCATTCAGTTCTAAGGCCTTAAGGATGAAGTGAACCAACCAAAAATTGCAAGATGCAATGAGAAAAGCTAGAGCAAAGGTTTGCCTTTCGAAAAAACCACACTGTCTCACCCCATTAAGAAAAAAAATAAACCCACCTAAAAAAAACTCTTGTATGAGGTGTGCTTGGGTATTTATATGGGTTTCCTTCCTATCAGTATCACCCTCAAAGCTTTTTTTTTTTCCAATTACCCCCTGTATGAAATGAACCTAGCTTGTTTTTCTCTTTCAGTCGGTGTGAATACTATGCAATATAAGGCAGAGCTGTATATGCGTGTGCCATAGATATAAAGCTTGCTATTAAGTGGGGTTTTATTTTCATAAGTAAAATAGTTGAGCTTCCTTAATCATCAACATAGATGATGATATTAGTTATCATTACATAGGCATTTATTATGGATTTAATTTTTGGCATATGTAGGAAAACATCATTGATTGATCATTTGTATTGCCTCTTTTTGTTGACCTAATTTTAATTTCAGGTTGGATTCTATGAGTTTAAAGAAGGTTTTGTGGCCGTCCTATCAGAAGCTGTAGAAAAGCCTGACAATGACAAATCACTGTCTGATATCGATGAGCAGGATATAGATATAGGTACAGAGTCATTTCAACATTTTAATTTTCATTAACATTGTATCTTTGCACTTGAACTTCACTTATGATCTACCTTTCTTAAACCATCTCCATTCTAGAACCACTGCAAGATAAGCTCGTCTATACAGCATGCCATAATTATAAAACCTCCTACTAAAACCACCTCTTTCTTAAGTCTACCTCAAGCGCAGTCCTACAGATGGCGCCACCATAACAGAGAGAGGCTTTGCTTAATAATATTAATAATATTAATAATATCATAATCTTTATCATTTATTCTTGTAGATCAATACTTTAGAATGATTTATTGTTTTTTTCAGAAAGTGAAGACAGCTATTTAGAATTTGAAATAAACACAAGAAAATCAGCAATTAAAGACGATGTAAGTATTATCTCTATTCTGTTGAAGATTTATCTTTGACAGCATTTCAAGCCTAAATAAATTACACTAAATTCTATTTTGTCCACGTTTGCATGGGGTGATGTTGTTGATGAATGTATGTTTGGTAGTCAGACAATTCACTGATATACCTACTGTAGCTGCCTTGATAGAGATTATCTGGAAATTACCTCAACTTTTTTTATGCATCATAAAGCTGTGCATGTGCAGGGAAATAAAAATGGGGCATTAAAAATGTCTATACAGTTCTACTTTAATTCCACAGGGCTTCACTATATCTCTTCACTATGATCTCTTTTTCAGTTTGTAGTTGATTGGGGTTTTTTTTGGCAATAAGCATGTCACTGAAACTGCTGTTTACTGACTAATGTTCTCATTTGAGATGAGATTACATGACACAATAGCATCAATATTCTGCATTCTTGTACTTGTATGAGTTAGGGAAAATAGTATAAACTTTCTATAGAATACTTTTTTAGCAAATCATCTTCACACTGAACAATTTATTTTAAAAATGTGATATTTTCAACTGAGGTACATTGTATATGTGAACATTTGAAAACCAAAAGATGAAACCTATTGTCACAAGGGAGATAGGCAATCCGCACAATCATGTTAAACTCCATGATAAATGTGGAAATCAATGACAATGTTGTAACTGCTATGTGTAATGTCCCTATTTATCTGAGTTAATTGTTTTCTTAATGGATTTTTTGATACTTTAGTTTATGAAAGCCACTGTTGGCTTAAATTTAGAGTAAGAGATATCCTAGTTCATAAGTAAAAAAACCTTGCGACATTTGACCGAAAAAGTGAAAAAGGGGAGTAACATTGATTTTAATGAAACTATCAGAAAATCAACCTGTTGGTCTTCACACTAATGGATGAAAGGTCAGCACCAGAGGTGGTTATGGAAACGTTCAGGAATTTGTTCAAGGTTAGGTTTTTGGTTTCTGTGGAATATTGAAACAGTTTTTTTCTTCATTTTTCATATCGTTTCATAAAACAACAACATTGATTTCAAGTCATTTTGTTTTAATTTAAGATATGATGTTGAAGTGCTGTAAAACCTTAAAAACAGCACGACGCACTAGGTTTGCTTTTTGGAATGGAATATTTGGTTCTTCTCTCGATATTTCTTGAATATAGTTTATTAGTTTAGATAAATATTGGTTTGATTATTTTTAATTGTGGTCTTTTTTGAAATAATGAAAGTTTGTTGTGCTTAGTAATGAGGTACACATTTGTACATATTTTGTGTATCTTACAACCGCACAATGATTACAATTGTTTAGGTTTTGTTATTCCTTTTATGTTAGACATGGCTTTTAGATGTATGAATACCTTTGCTTTAATCATGCTGTATGATTTAATAGTTATTGCACTTCTATCTGAGTGACCGGTTGACCAATTTCAATAAACAAAATCACAATAGGACAGTTGGATTGTTGTTTTTTTCAATGTGTTGGAAAGTGATCAATATTTCATGAAAAAATCTGTGTCGCCTGAATAAATCTAGGCAACTATTGATTGAAATGCTTCAGATGTTGTACGACTTCTGTTTTTAGAGAGAACTGTATACATACATATATGAATATGAAATCATAGAATTTGATTTCCTATGGCATTCTTGAATACAAAGTATAGTGTGAATGATGAATGGATGATAAGTTGTACTTGTTATCATCATATAAAGGAATCCGATTTGAAATGAATTTCTATGACTTAGCTGTGATGTAAACTAACATATAACATGGCAAGTTACCGATACAGACCTGGGTATGATTATTCCAGCTCCAGCAGTGATAGCGAGGCTACTGCATCGCCAACATTTGTGGATAAATTCAAGTCATTTTTTGTGAGTTAATGGATTCTCTTATTGACAACGATGAGATGTTTTTTCTTTTGTTGTGTTGATAACGGAATGTTCTGTTATTTGATGCACTAGCTGTGGCCAACTGAGTACAGCTACAAAAGCTAATAGCTAGTAACCATATGGCATAAATATTCTCATGCTTCAATTAAAACTGCAAGAAAATACAATGTTTTCAAATGTTCATTGTATAATTTGTTTGACAGCATTGATTTTAGTTGATCCTTTTAATAAATCATGATCAATAACTGATCACAACAAGTAAACATTTGATGGACAAATTTGCAATTGATACAAATATATAAAGGAGCATCAAACAAGCATATATTCTTCTTTTATTTTACTCAAATGTTTGACTTTTTGGTCATTCCATTCATACATGTTGAACATGTATATATTATTTTGCCAAGTGGCAGTTTTAGAGTATTTGTGGAAGGGAGGGGGAAGGGGGGGGGGGGTTCTTCGTAATGCTTTATTCAAACTGAAAGCAATTTGAGACTTATATCTTGCTAAAATGATAGTAGGCCTGTAGCCACTATTTTGGACTGAGACACTTGTTGCCTGCAAGTTCAGTTTTTTTCTTAGGTTGAAGATTGACATGATAATGCATGTGTCCTTTTTAGTTTTGCTCATATCAAAGATGCCAAATTAATGTCTGTTAATGTAGACTAGACTAGTTTTCATATAAAGGCTCTAGTTAAAGGAGTTTTTCATATTTCTGGGTAAAAGCGAGGGACCATAATTTTTTATTGAGTATGATCATTAGGGGTCAGAAAATGCAAGTTACCACTATGGGGCTAGTGGTCAGTTTCAGAAAAGTGAAAAATAAATTACACCAAACAATGTTAATCAAACACCTAAATCATTGCCCACAAAGTCAAGAAAAATTGCAGGTGAAACATATTGTTATTCCAGGTGATATATAACGAGATAACTCTTCATTCCGAAGTTAAAGAAAGGTGTATAGGTCCTATACCCTGTTCTTAGCACACCTTTTAGTGTGGGAAAATGCAAGAATAGACTGCCATTTTGAAACTGGCCACTAGGAAGAAAGTAAATTGGGACTAAGCATCATTCCCAATGACACAGACATGGGGCAAGGCAGGGGTCAAACCCTCAACCTTCTGATCTCTAGTCCCATGCTTTGTCACTGAGCCACCATGCTCCCACAGTGGACTTTGAATGTGGACATGTAGACATTTTTCCTACTAGTCCCTCTGTGACAGTACAAAACGATACATGTATGATAACCCCTTCAACAGCAAGTAGAAGTAATGACAATTTGGCTGAAATAGACCTAAATTTCTAAAGAGTAGAGACAAGAAGAAGGCTATATTAAACAAGGCTAGAAGATTATCATAGAAGACAAGCAGAACATCACTTTAAACTCAGCATAATATGAGGCTAGCATTACCAAATGAAATGTGGTTTATAAGTGTATGAAAAACTCACTCTGAACGTTTAAGTAATAATCTTAATAAAGCTTGACACACAGAAAATAATAATTATTCTTTTTTTTCAGAATTTTGATTCAAATAAGGAAGATGGCAAAGATGAAAGTTCTAAATCAGAACCCAAAGACGACAAAACTGAAGAAAGTGACAAGGCACAAGAAAAGGTGGAAAATAAAGATGCAGAAGGAGACAAAAAAAGTGAGGTCAAAGTTGAAGAGGAAGTTGTAATGGAAGTCCAAGAAAATTCTGCCACAGCCAAGGAAAGTGTTCCTCCGCTAGATGGAGTAACTGAGCCAGAGGAAGATGAAAAAATGGAATCAGAGACCTTTGAAGCGGAAGGTAAGGGTTTTCCTTGCACTGTATCAAACATTGGAAATAAGCATCCCAGCTGTACATGTAGTTGGAAACTTTGACTATTTAAATAGCTTGGCCCTTTATCCCTAAATGGAAAACTGACTTATTTAATGTCAGTGACTTTTCTTTATTGTCCTTTATCTGGGTGAAATTTCTTAGAGTTGATTGAGACAGCTGCTAATTGAAAAGAAAAGCCACTATAAGTGATGAATTTCAATTTTCATTGAATTATAGATACAGCTTTACAGGATGCATTTATCATCTTTCTGTGCAGCAGGTTTAGTCTATTTTTGAAATTTAAGACAAAGCATGCATTGTTTTTGTTGTGTTTGTTTATGAGGAGTATTTAGACAAACTAGAAATGAGAGTAGAAGATGACAATTTGATTTTATTTGATTGTGAGCAATAATACATTGATGATACAACCAATGGCTGGTACTTTACCCTGGGAATAAAGGAAAGGCAAAGTGTGAAATTATAACATTTCAACAATGGTGCACTGTTAACATTTCAAAGGAATAGATAGAAATTATGGTTGTTGCATGATCACACATTTAATTTGAAACGCAAGCTTTGGGCATTGTTTGAACAGTTATAACATGACTGAGCCAGGAAGTGTAAAGGCTGAGCCTAACATTGTAAAGACTGAACCTGAAAGTGTAATTTCTGAGCCTGAAAGTGTAAAGTCTGAGCCTAAGAGTGTAAAGACTGAACCTGAAAGTGTAAAGGCTGAGCCTGAAAGTATCAAGGCTGAGCCTAAGAGTGTAAAGACTGAACCTGAAAGTGTAAAGTCTGAGCCTAAGAGTGTAAAGACTGAACCTGAAAGTATAAAGCCTGAGCCTAAGAGTGTAAAGTTTGAGCCTGAGAACAAACAAGAAGGTAATTCATTTCTAAAAATACCTATGTATACATTTATATATTTTCTGTGTGTGTTTTGGGTTACTCTATGCTGTCTAATAAACTTCTCAATGAGGCCTAAACATGTCATTAAATACACATATTTATCAATTATGAAATTAAAGAAGTCTTTGCCTAGCTAGTGACATTTCAAATGTGATTTCCTAAAATATTTTTTAAAAAGTCTTATTTCATTGTGAATAAGGTCATTATAAATAACGTTCACTTCCAATTAAATTGTTGAAAATGTATACACTTAACCATAGTATCATGATACACATACCAGTTGTGAAATTCTTTATCTGTATTTTCATAAGTGGTATTGTATTTTTTATAACATATGAGATGATTTCATTAAAAGGTTAAGCTGTCAAAGCTCCAAAACAAGTCCTCATACTTGTCAATTGTGATAAGACTTTTAGACCTCCATTTTTAATTACACTATATCATGTATGATTCTTGAACTATGGAATTAATATTTGATGATAAGTCAAGGGGATTATACCAAATATGAGAGTGCTATAGAGATTACTGTGAAAAATTTCATCAACAAAGGCAAAGGTAAATTTATCCATAACAAGAATCGGCACGGTTATCAACTAAAAAGGAATATTTAGTTTTATGGAATGTTTCATCAATGTTTCTAATCTTTGGTAACATTTTGTGAGGATAACTTTAAAATTTGCTTTGGCCTTCTCTGTATATAAAAAAAAACGCATTTTCCCAATGCAAAGTTACTGGCCAAAAGCAGACAAATTAAAAAGTAAGCTACCCCATGAATATTATTCAACTTAGAATTGTTGCAATGTACAGCGCCCTAGAGCACTACATCAGTGATAGGGCGCTATATAAATTTTTGTAAATATAGTAAAAATTTTAGTAAATATAATATCTACTTATGAAATCAACCCTGAAGAGAATCCTTGGTGACTAGCTGAAACTTACATATTTCATTGTTGAAGGTTAATTATATTTTATAACTCATTACTGTGCATAAGAAGGGTTTTACTACCTATTATATAATGGTGCCAATTGTCAGTAGATTCATCAACCAATAGGGCCCCAGAAAAAGATATCTAGGAACCGAGCTACACACTATGACTGTTGCTTGTTATGAATAGTTCCAATGTTGCCTAATGTGCATTCATGGTTTCTATTTTTGTTGAAAATTCAAGAGATCAATCCAGAAAGTAAATATAAGAAGTTTTGGTAATGCTATGGTTACTAAAAACTTTTATTTTGCAAAAAATGTTGACATTTCAGGCTGAGCTAAAACTTATAATCAGTACTGTATAACTATGCAATTGTAATATTATGCGTTTAATGAAAGTTTTCAGTTGTTGAACAAATTCCTTTGCATATTGCTCCCATTACACATAATGTAGAATGTAACAGCTGGGAAAGTTCATAGAAATAAAGCATAGAATTTAGATATTGGTCTAAGCATGCACACTATGGGCTTTTTATGATTCTACTTTAAGCTTTATTGAACCAAAGCAACAATTAAACATTACTATACTAGAAATGGTGTATCTTATTATCTTCTCTTAAAAACTATATGAATATTCATGTTTTGGTAATTTAAAAAAACAAAACCATGGCTTATGAAAAGAGGTATATCTTTTAAACATGTGTTTATAATGTCAGGGCTTGTTAGTATAACATGTGTGAGAGAAACAGATGGTTGTGAAAGTTTTTTAAATACGAAATATATAGACTGGCATTGTCAGTGTGTATATATTTATATGTACAGTTGTATAACTAAAAGCCATTGGTTTGCAGCTCTTGATTTGTTAGAAATTGTCTCTCAAATTTATCAGCCATCAGATAAGACATGAAACAAGATGAGCAGCATGAAAGCAAATCTCTTGGAAATGTTGAAAACGCCACCTGAAAGTGAGAGAGTTAAACCTAAGGAACCTGATATCACACAAGATAAAAGTGAGAACAATCCACAACAAGCTACTAGCAGTACTCGCTACCAGCCAGATGGAGATTCAGAAAAGAATTTATTCCCTGAATCAGAAAATCAAGATGGTGGAAGGAAAGAAAAACTGGAAGTGGATGTACATAGAGAAATGAATGAATCGGAAGACAAAGAAGGTTCATGTTAGACCATGTTCACATCTATTTGTGTAGTTCTTTCGTGGCTTTATCAAATTGGAGGTCTATGTGTAGTTGTTTATAAGCTAGAAGAGGGAATTGTAGAGTTGTTTATACTGGGATTTGAACCCTACTAGGAATAGCTAGGGAAAAAGATGAATGAGTTGAAAAATAGAATAATTATAGCTGAATACTTATATTCTTGTCAATAGACATAAAATGTTTGGTTCAATTTTTTTCTGTTGATTATTGCAGTCCAGGTTTGTTACCCTGCAGGCCTGAGGAGGAATAGTTATGCAATATGTTAAATTACTGTTGGTAGCTCTAGGTGTTGAGGAATAGTCAACTGGTAATATCATAGTGTATCATAGTTTCCTTAAATGTTCAGGGGAGTCCGCATTAGATAAAAAAAAGGTCCTTAGGATTATATAAGTTTTATGTTTTTCTCAGTGCAGCAACAAGGCTGAATTACACTGCAAAATATTGATAGCATGTTTGTTACTGAAGTTTAAAAGTTTTTGCAGGACATGGGACCTAAAGCTGTCTGCCCATGCATTCAATACTGAATCTAATTTGATTACATGTACAGAACCTTTTGATAGAACAATGACGTGAAGATTTTGATAAAACACTGATGTCAAGATTAATTTGTTTTTAAATCTTTTTTTACCTTTAGGTCAATTGAACCAATCTATCACAACCATGGAAAATGCTATTGACCCTGTGAGTGAAGAACAACACCTCAAAGATATCTGGAAGGAGTTAGGGGTGGGAAAGAATGGCCATTTGACTATTGAGGAATTGTCAAAAGTCTGTCAACACATAGGCATGGATGAGATGAATGATGAAGTGAGTAATATTAATAGTATTCTTAATTCAACAGTCATACTTATCTAATAATTATTCATCATCAGGGAATTAACCTAAACTGCAGAAAGTGGAGTGGGATTCGAACCCAGGACCTTAGGGATATCGGCCCACTGTTCTAACCAATAGACTACCAAAGTCCCACAGGAACAACGCATGAGTTAATGATGATATTACAGAACATATTGATTTATTACATAAGGCTTTTACTTTATTACTATTTTGAAATATTCTGAATGATTGGGAAAAGAGTTTGTTGAAACAGCTCTGACTCAAAGATACACAGCATTTCTTTGTCACGAATTATAGCCTCTTTTTGATAAACAACATTTCTTTTCCAGGAATTACAGCATCTTTTTGATAAACTAGATGTAGACCAAGATGGAGGAGTGAGTTTTGACGAGTTCCTGACTGGCCTATTTCAACACGGAGGACCAAATACCTCATCAACCCCTGTCAGGCCTCTTTCAACTCCAAGACAGAAATTACATCTTACAATGGCTCCAAATTCTGATGACAGGGCAACTCCTTCTTCCTTTTCATCTGGGTTGTGTTTGTTTACCTTGTTGGATCCAGAAAATACTGGCTACGCAAATTCTGATGAGGTCATCACAATGTGGGAGAAAATGGGGATAATGCAAGGACGGGATATCCTTGAGGTGAGTCACATTAACCTCAGCCTCAAAATCCTTATATTTCATGGAAGGCATTTCAATAATAGGTTACAAAAAAACACCATTAAAATCTTCTTTTTTTCTTGAAAAGTTTTCTTCTTTTGCCTTACAATTTTTAAGTATCCCTGAAAGGTTTTCTTCTTTTCCCGTTCAGTATTTAGAGTTTGATGTAGACACAAAAGTAAACTTAGCAGATTTATCAGCAGCTCTGGAACAGGAAATGAAAAGTGTTGAAGATGATAACGCCACCTATCAGGCAGCTATGATGTCATATCAACAAGAACTCAAATTTCAGCAGTAAGTTTTGTTGTTATAGGCATTCTTGATATAACTTTCCAGTTTATTTTACATATATTTATAAAATGGATTCTTGCTTTTACATAGCAGAACTGTTGTACAGCTGTTGTTTGGCGCTGATGGAGTATGCATGAGTAAATGGTATTGTGATTTGTACAAATAACCTCTATGTAATTATCTTTTTTTCTGGCTGAAAATATATTTTTAACAGTCTACAATGTTTTTGCTTCATCTTGTGATTAAGTTTTACATTTTGTAAAAAAAAGACACTTCCATCAAACAAGTAATCAATTTAAAATGGCCTGTATTCAACTTGATTTGGTTTTTTAAAAAAAATTCTACCTCTCACCTATTTTCCAGCTCACTTCAAAACCAAATGATGGAAGAAAATAATAAGCTTAGAATGGACCTTGCAGAATCTAACAACAGAAACGACCTCCTCATCAAAGAAAGTGAAGAGCGACACAGTGCCCTGGAAAAAAGTAAAGAAAATGACATTTAGTAAGTTCAAAGTTGAAATCAAGACCTATGTACATGTATCCGTGTGTTTGTTTGTGTGTGTTAATTTATGTCTGCATTATTGTAGTTTAGGCTCCTGTCACTTGTATTCAGCAATAGAATACAGTCACAACTTTGTGTTAGTTGCAAGATATTGGGTCTCCTGCCCTTGACCTCAGTTGGTCAATCTGTGTCAAACATTTCTATGAGGCAGACTTTGTAGTCACATTTTTTGTGTGAAATAGTCAAGTAGCTCATCTAAGTTCTATTTATTCCTGATAATTTTGCAAGGTTTTAATGCCATAACAGAACTAGAATTGTAGTCAGGGTATCAAAAAAAACCTCAAAGAATTGACAGAAAATAGCTTTCAGCTGAAACAGGATTTAAACAAAGACCTTAGACCCCAGACTTGCATCAACTACTCTACTACTTAGATATCACTTACTGTCATGTTGACTCTTTGGAGTTGGGCAGTAGGTTACAGTAAGGTTGTGGGTTTAAATCTTGCTTTAGTTGATAGATTTTTTCCGGTAATTCTTTTAACTGTAGGTTTAAAACCATGATTATGATTCAAGGTTTGCATGTTACCGTAAAACTCTCTTTGTTTGTTGTTTTTGATTGATTCTTTATTCTGTATTTGATTTGTGTGCAAAGTGGGAAGTTGCTAGCAATAAGAAATTGCTATTTGTAAGTAATCTTGGTTTTGTTTTATCTTTGGCTCTCTTTGGGATTATTTCATGATTTCACACTATCCTATAAAATCATTGGTGAAAAAGAGGGATTGGAATCATTGATAATTCTATGTGTTGAAGGCGTCAGACACTACATCTCTTTTAATTCCTTTTTTACTTTATGATATTAGGTAAGAGAATAGCCCCTTCCCTCCCATGCCATTCATTTCTATATTTGATATACATTCCTCCAAGAAACAATCTTTAAATGATTTTGTTGAATATTGTTTGTTGTCAAATTTTCTATCCAAAATGTCTTTTGATGTACAACCATCAGATTCATCCATTATCATTTATATTGATTTTTTATTCTATTTTGGCTGCACATAGCTATCTTTTGAAAGTTCCTCATGAATCAATTGAATACCTTACATGTGTACTTCTTTACTAATGTTGGCCGTGAACTCATGCCTGTTTCTGGTTAACTAAGCTAATGTTGAAATTTCAAAACACATACAAAGGTTTCAATAATGTTTCTTGTGAATTCTTTCAGGAGATATCTGTATTACAATGTTTGGTTTAAAATCTTCAACAATCATTCCTTCATCCATTTTGGCCCCTTGGTATGCTCTGTAAAGAATGAATGAAATGCCAGCTGTATTATAATTGCATCTTTTATTACAACTAGAAAATAATGATATGCATGTATGTAAGAATGTGCTTATTCAAAGAAAAACACAATCATGAATATATTTTGAAATTCTCTCTTCTTAGAAATTTGTACCTGGCAGGGGTCAACATAAGGATTTTTGCATTGTCCCAGTTGGACCTGTAGGAGATGTTTCTATTAGGCCGCATTTAAAAACCACTATCTGATATTTTTGATCCATTGTCCCAGCCCATCTCTACTATGGACATTTCTTCATACCACAGGAACAATGGGAGTAAAAAAACACTATCCTGTAGGACCCCCCAACAGTCAGACTCTAGGGCTCTGCCTTTATAATCTGCGGATCTCGAATGTGCGGGCATGTCCAAATGTTGACCCCTGGGTGCTACTGGGGAACGAAGTGTTCACTGCAGTGTATCCAATGAATGAGAACCAAATGGTTCAAGTCATTGTGTGAATTGTCTATGGGAGTTGTCTTCATTCAAATATCTTTTTCTTTCCATTGCAGTTCCATTGAAAGAAAATATCAGGACCAAATTAGATATTTGCAAACTGAAATTGATTCTGAAAGAGAGCAACTACTTCATCAGTCCTCAAAGCAGAGGTATCGGTTAGAAGGCGAGATTGATAAACTAAAAGATGAGGAATCTAAGCTAAAAGACAAATTGTCACAAACTCAGAGAGAATTGGGAAAACTAGAGGGAGAAATTTTTGAAATGGCTGAAAAATGTAGCGATCTTGAAAGGCACAACTTGCGCCAACAAAGAGACTTGGACAGTGCTGCTTCCATGCAGATAAGAGTAAGAACTAAATCAGTACATGAAATAAGAGCTTAAACGGTATGCATTCTGGGAAAATGAATAACAGTTTGATGAGTTAGTAGAGTGAAATCCTCTCTCCTCTGTCTTATCAAAATCCTTTATAATTGTAGCTTGCAGAAATGGAGTCAAATAGAGATAAACTACAAGATGACCATGATAAGTTTACTCAGGAGAAGATATTACATCTGGAAGCGGATAAAAAGGCATTCAGAATTTGTTCATCATTAGCTTCTCTAATTTAATAACATGTAAATCATATCGATTTGTTTTATTATTGTAATGTATAGCACCATATCATATCACATCACATCACATCTCATTATATCATATCATATCATATCATATCACATCATATCATATCATATAACATGTTATGACATACATTTTCGCCACAAACATTTAATAAATGTCTACTGACCTGCCCCCTATAGGAAATGAAAGACAGAAATGATGAACTTATTATGGAAGTAGATGATCTGAAACAACAGCTGTCCGTCTCAAAGTCTGGAAGAGCTAAGAAAAATGAAAAGGAGGCAAAAGTTGTCAAACGTCAGGGTTCTGTACTGTCAGACTATGCAAGCCCTATGATTCCAGTTAGAAGAAGTATTAGTGATGTCTCAACAGGTAACTTTTCCTTTTTTTATGTAATTTGTCAATAAGTCAATCCATTTTTGTATACGTTCACACCACATCATATCCATCTAATCAGATAGATATGGCAAAGTGGCATGGTGGATTTCTTTATCTCTAAACTAAAACATTTTGGTCAAGATATAAAGTCTTTTAGTAGAACCATCTTGTTGGCGTGAAAAATATTTGAAAATGATTTGCTATAACCATGTGAAAAGCTCTATATTATAACATAAAATTCCTGGTATGATATCGATAGAATCTCTGCATTTGATTTGATTTCTTTGTATGGTTTTAGAATCTGAAGGCGATGAAAAGGCCACAAAGAAGGGAAGAAGAAAGCTTCCTAGTGCACCAAGCTTTGAAGGTTGGTCAATAGATATGCTTAGAAATGTAACAGACTGTATTTGCAAACCATCTGTCAAAATAGTATCTAAGAGTTGGACTATGATAATGAATTACTGTGAATGTGCTTAAGCCAGCTCATAAATATTTTTTTAAAAGAATTATTCAAATTTTTATTCTGTAAAACAATAATTGAATGTTTTAGAAATATCCACAGTAATCTAATGGCCACAAAATAAAGAGAAAAACTTGCAACACAACCATACATGTACATGCAGTCATTCCATAATTCTTTTTGTTTGGTTGCTCTATAAACTTTATCACAGGTGAAGTTGAGAAACTTAAAGGTGATATACAGGATTTGAAGAGAGAAAAGGATAAACTTGAAGATGATGCAGCAAAAGAACTCAGAGAATTAAAGAGTGGCTTTGAAAGGGAGCGTAAGGAAATCGAACAAGCTTTTAAGATAGAAATTGCAGGCTTAGAGGAGGAACATCTCACTGAGAAGGAAAAAAGGATGAAAAATGTCAACAGAGAAAAGGTGTGTACATTTGCCCAGTCAGCACTTTTGATCTACCTGTTTATCTAGCATTTCTAGCCACAGCCCTAGTTTTTATTATAAAACTGAGTCTGAATACGGATAGTTGCATTTTATTTTATTGGCTAATTTTCGTAATTACATATTAATGCCTGAAGATGTAATTGTGGTTGAA
>JAVSBT010449026.1:0-10120 GCA_033118115.1 Pharyngocirrus eroticus
TCTTTATTCTATTTCTTTGTTTGCGCTACACTCATAGTAAAAACAACAATAATGTTCTGTGTTGTTTATGATATTTAGTGGGAAGTTATGCATGGGTCAATAGACTCAATATTTGACTTAGAAATTAGAGGTGTCTATTTTTAAGTTTTCACTAATACAATCATGTAGTGTACATTAGTGGAAAATAGCAACATATTTTATGAATCAAGTGGTGACTCCATTTTATCACTAAATATGACTAGCATAATTGTAACAACAGAAAAACATATATTTTCTCTAACACTAACAGTGTAGAGGGATAATACCCATAAATAAACATAGAGTTTGCCAAACTTGTCCTCAATTATTGTTATTACATTACTTCATCATTTCATATTTTTCTTGACAGTACATGTAAATAAACAAGATGTGTATAATATCAAACATTAATTCAGAATTTCCTAGCATAATTTTGATTTCCCCAGTATCTATTAAAAGACAATAATCATATTTTAAGACCCTTATATAAAACAAGCCCCATTACAGTTATTTTTAGACTCATGCAAATCTTTTAAGTGTACATTTTTACAGGATTTGAATCAAATAGTATTCTATATAAATGCTCTTTTCAGGGTTTTTCCTCTAAGCTGTGTAAGGATTCGTTATCAAATACTGATGTTTCGAAGTCCGTACATGTACCGTCTAACCATCCAAATTAAATTTTGAAATATGTATGAAATAGATTTATAATATATGAGATTGGAAATAAACCAATCATAGTCCTCACTTGAGAATAATTGTGGGTTTTTTTTTATTTCAAAGGTAAGGAAAAGGTAACTAACTGGACGTAAATAGCTTATAAATCAAGGTCTTTTCGATCTAATTAATTGTCGAGATAAATATACAAAAAGAAAGGAAATTGATTTTCAGTATCAATTTAATGTCTTATTCTTCAGTTCAAATTCTCCAAGACGTCACTATGTTCCCACGTAAATGTTTTCTAGTGCACTTGATACAAAGTATCACCTGGGAAGCAAGATGCATTATATCTTTATGGCCAGGAATGCGATATGACATCATTAATATTGAACAAAGGAATTCTGGGAAGTTTTTTTTTATTTCAAGTGATTATTTATAACGAAATGTCAAACACTAATCAGATGTGCCTTTAACTTCTACAAGAAAACATGTGGAATATTTTTCTTAGAAACACAGTTAAAGTGAGGAAATATTCAGTCAAGAACTTGCTTGAAATGAACTTTCTTTTTCTGATATTGCTATTTTGCAACTTAAAACTTCATACTTCAGCAGTGGTAATCAAACCATTTCAAGTACAGTGGTCGGAATCTATCCATGGAGCGAGACAGTCCTCAGGTGAATTATCCAAAATCCTTCAGAGTTTGGAGCAGTTGGAGAGAGAAGATGAATCTAGTGTAGGTATATCTTAGATCATTTTCAGAAATAGTGTATATCCTTTTATTTCTTATATCTTATCTTACATTCTTTTATCTCACATTTTCTCCATTTACACAATAATTTAATAAATTATAAAAAATAATACTTTAATATTACAGTGAATTATTTCATCCAGCTATCATTACATTTTGCATTATTTTAAAGCCAAATGTAAGTGGTGTACTTATTCAGTGCAGATTATGTAAAATATGACAAGAATAAAAATGCCGGTGTTTATTTTTCCTAGACATTGAAGACTGTAATTGAGGACCAAGATCTTTACTTCTATTTCTACGGTTTCAATCTAAAAATAACTTTGAATGTATGTAGATGGTAACCAAGTTCTAACCTTGGGCTATGAATATCATTGGACAAGAAATTTGTAACACCTGTCTTCAGTTTTTTTATTTACTTAACCTTAGCTGTAGAGAGCCTTTTCATATTAATAGATGCATTTGATGATTGGGTAATAAGTAGTAGTAAGTTAGACTTGCTAGTAATGTAAATTACGTTTGATTTGATACATATCACAATTCAATAAATAATGTAACAAGGCTGACTCAATGCTATGGGGTATTATGTGGAACCATTCTAATAGCTATAAATTATGTTAACTTTTAAATTAGTTTTGATAATAAACTGCGTGATAACCTGTTTAGTTAGCTAAAAAGGCAATAGAAAACATCTTTATTCTGCTCTAATTCGCACGTGCCCCCATGGTATAAAATAAATTTCAAAACGAGGGTTTCAAAAAATTAAAGCGCCAGCTGTCAGGAGGTTTTGAAACTATTTTTCTCTTTAAAAAGAATACGGATACAAGTCTCTTGTGTCATATGGCCAAAGAGGTTATTTCCAGTATATTCTAAACTAAGGAGGGGTGAGAGATTCTCTGGGACTTGGGATTGAACCTTTTGAATTGTTTGGGACCTGGGATTTGCAAATGTAATTTCTTGGTATCAAACTGGGATTGGGAATCACCCTTTTGAATTGTTTGGGATCCGGGATTTACCCTCAGAATTTCTTAGGATCTAGCCAGGATTACGTAATTCTTGGGACTGGGGTTTCACATAAATGGGTGAATTTTCTGGGATTGGGTTTTGAACTTGACGCCCACCATAATCATCACGGTTTGTAAAAATTGTGATTGGATTCTTTGGGCTTTGTGTTTTTATTCCTGGGTCAGACCCCCTCCCTCTATAACCTGCAAATCAATTTCAAAATAGTTGAATCCCCCTTTTATCTAGATTCGTATTAGCTCAATATCTATGTGCTTGCAAATTCATTCATTGAACGTCACTGTCCTCTGACTTTCCAGTGTTTATACCAAGCCCAGGAGTGCCACCCAGTTTTTGATACATGCTGCCCTGGAATGAAATGTATGAGTGCAGAGAGAAGTTATTGTGTTTATGGTTATGAAACCTGTGTGTGTTTGCCAAAAGAAACAAGAGATCCTATGGGAAAATAACCTGTCTCGTGAACTAGGGGCATTTAATGAATAAGAATAAAATCTTTAAATTAAATGAGCTTTGTTTGTGTGTTACCTACTACACTGTTTCTATAGATAATTAACTTTCACAAGTTAAGCTGAATTTACATTTCTTTAGTAAAGACTTTGCTTTTTTCTTGAAGCCAGCATCATAATTCTCTGTGCAATTCATAATCTTTTGAAAGATTTGAAGTATCTTGAAGTCAATGTGTTTACACTGACTAGAAAGTCCCATAAGTTTAAAGCTGGCATGCATGTGACAATGCTAATAGGTTGAACGTTAATAACTAAAAAAGATTGTCAATAGACTTCAACTAGAGGGACTTCAAAAATGGTAGGTGTTTAGACTACAGACTTCTGAAATGCTTCAAAAATGTTCAGCTAAAAGTCACTTTCTAACCACTCAATGTAAAGAAGGTTTTTTGAATTAAACAAATAATTCAAGGCATATTTCATTATGGTATGACTTTGAGTATCTTTCATTTTCAAAAACTCTAGTCACGTTGTACAATTCAGAACCTGTAAAAGTCAATTTGTATGCGAGTATTTCATGGATCAAATCAAAATAAATTCTGTGATAGCCTTCCATGACATTGAATTAAAACATTGTGTATAAAATAAAGCTGAAAATGTATATTGTGTCCAACGTGTTTTAGGATGAATATTTTGTCTGTGTCAAATTAAAATACAAACACACCACCTCAGTCATATTACCATGAAAAATCATAAACACAACTTCTGCAAATGACCCGATACAAAACTTCAAAAAATAAACTAAACCTATAATGAAACCATCAAAGAAATCAACATTACAAACACCTCTTTGGCTTTTTGCTGTACACTTTAATCTTTATCAATATCTATTGCATATAAATAATGCTACAGATGCAAGTGGCTTGCTACAAAAAACGACTAAACATTATGAAGCATATTCCTTGCCAATATACCATTCTGGTGCCAAGATATATTACTGTGTAACTTTTGATCATTGTACAAAAAACATAATTATCTAACATAAAATCAGTAACAATACAATAATACACCTGCACCCTTGAAATGTTTTCCCTTTCACCATTTCCTGCATTTAGTCTTTGGGGCATTGTATATTTTTGCTTCTGTTCATAGGTTATTTGCAATCACAAAATACACATATCACATTCTTATCTATTGGTACCAAAAGTACCAACTACAACCCCTCCCGTATGTTTTCCTTTAAAGCGCTGTATACATATACACCAGTAGCTTTAAGAGTTTGTGGGATAAAGTATAGGGTTGTAGTATATGTAGGATGTTGCATATTGAAATGAAAGACTTCATTTAACTTATCAGCTAGGTCTCTATTAGCCAGTCAGTTTTCTCTATTTAGTTCTTTTCATTATATTAATATGATAATATTTATGTTGTCTCAATCCTACAAATTCCATGATATTATACAATAACAATATATATATAATTATATTTAAATAAACTTTTGACTAACTATCAATTTTTCTCTTACCGAGAGCTTTGTGACTACCGTCACCTTTGTCAATCTGATTCTGTGTACTAGATGTCAGAATCAGATTGACAAAGGTGACAGTAGTCACTGAAAGCTCTCAATAACAGAACATTTGGTAGTTAGTCAAAAGTTTATTTAAATATAATCATCACAAAAACTAATTAGATGAATCTACTCAAGACATATATATGTATGTAAATATACGGGAAAAAAAGCTTCATAAACAGATCTTTGCAAAATAAATGTGAAGAGGAGAAATATATCAAAATATAGACAATGCTGTACTTTTGATTCTGTCACATGATGACCAGTTAGTTTTGCCTCTATTGGACAGTCACACTTTAGCAATGGAGTCCCAGGTCAACATTTTTTTTTGAAAAGATGGCTTCATTAATAATTATTCATGACTGGATGAAGCCCTTGTTAACTATTTTTACATTACATTCATAGCTGTGAACAGATAAGGCTTCAACAAGCACATCGCTTCTCACTTATATTTTGGAGTACTTTGTTTAATAAATAAGTCCCAATAATAAAATTGTAGAAGAAATTCTCCATTCATTTTTCTCTCAACCTTCAATATATTCATTGATATATTTCTCATTTTCTATCACTAATTCTTCTAGAGACTTTAAATTGTCCAAAGTTGTTCAATTTAGACAGTCTCCCCTGCTGTTTTCACCACCATTAAAGAATATTTTTTCAAAATATACCACATACATTTGCTATGAAAATAGTATTTTCAATTGTTGTTGCTTTTGTCACTTGGAACTGATAAGACACTGATATTCAAGTCAGAATCTGGGTCAATTCCTAGTAAACCTAAACGTTTTTTTAGCGTTTTGGCCCGCCCTTTCAATTTAGTTGGAGTGACAACCAATATGTCTCTTGCACTAGCACTAGGACTTGGTGTCTTACTGCGAGGTCTGACAACTTTTGGACTCTTTTCCACTTCTCTAGGGGTGAAAATCAATTCCTTTACACTTGGTTTCTTGCTGAATTTTGGAACTTGTAGTTCTTTGCTTTTTGTTTTCAAATCTTTCTTGGAAGATATTGATTCCTTTGAACTTCGCTTTTTGAACTCTCTTAAACTTGGGCTTCTGGAACTTGGTCTTTTTATCAATTCTTTCGAACTTGTTTGAATCTGGGCATCTTTCAACAATTTTGAAGATTTTTCCTTTCCAGGAGAATCTGGTCTAAAGTAATCTTTTATACTTTTCATGATTCCCTTTTCTGGGCTACCACTTTGTGGAGACATCCTTGCAATAATAGTTCCTGAAGAGCTTGGTGAATGTTTTCTAGTGTCAAGGGTTACTTTGGCCATCCTCTTCACTTTTGGTGAGAGACCAGACTTTGGACTAGGTGAATTTGAACGAATGTTTGAAGATATTTCAGTCAATGATTGATGACTTAACTTATCTGCCATTTTACTGTTAGCGTTTAATCCATCTCTATCAACATTTGATTCTGGTCCATGAACCTTGACCTCAAGATCTGACATGGAGAAGATGTCTTCCTGAAAGAAATATAGAAGATTATATTGTCACCTTCCAGTAAAGTAAGAATCTTCTATCTCCTTATGTCATAATAATGATATAGAAGAGTTTGACCTGAAGGTTACAATATTTTACATGTTAAAAGCTATGTGATAGAAATCTACAATACGCAAGTATTTCAACCAAACTTCTAGTAGATACTCTCATACAGTCCATATGGTTACTTACATTATCTTCCCCAATAGTAATGATGCTTCTTTTAGAGTCAGGACTGCCAACTGAATAAGAATAATATAATTAAAAGGAAGATATAAATACTTTTATAGCATTATCTTTTATAGAAAATGATTATTTGGGACATATGTTCGTGCATATCAAAACAAGCAATTAGACCCTCATGCCCCCTTAAGAAACACATTTCTGTCTGTGTGAGCACTTCTTTAGCCTAAGAAATACTGAACAGCTTACTTTTAGTTGTTGATGATATAGCTGAATTACTTCGATGACCATACTGTGAGTCTCTGGATGTATTGGACCGCCTCTTACTTAAAACGCTATGGTGAGATAGACGAGAGGAGTGAGAAGTAGATATTGCTGATTTTTGTCCCGAGAACATTTGCATGATATTTTTTGGAAAACTGGCCAAAGACTTCCTACTGTTCCATTGAATTGAACCAGATAATGATTCAAGATTCTCAGAAGCTTCTAGAATACTAGTCAGGGGAATAAATTCTGAATCTTCTGGCAGGACCCTGTGTAAAATATTTCAAACATAAAAAAAAAAATTAATTTTTCATTCATCATATCTATGCAGGGGATGATTTACTTTTTTTCTCTCAGAGGGACCTGCTAACATGATTACTAAGAAAATGGCTAAACTCTTACATTTTTTAAGTGTCCCACCCTATACTTTATAATGGTTCAAAAATTTCCGGTCCCTCTGTCCCTCAAGTAAATCAACCCCTGCTATGCAAGGAGATTTTTACTTTCTATTTGACAATTTTTATTCAAAATACATTTACCATTATACAAAGACAAAAGTAACAGGTGAGAGGATATTTTTTAATCAAGAAAGCAGTGTTTTTCAAAACTAAGAAACAAACAATTATAACACACGGTTGTTTTGGTCCATTCTATTCACAGATATCCAAATCACAACACAAAGTTCACTCTAAAATAGAGCAATTACTTGGGGAAAGCCTCTACCATAAATACTTACTCAACTTGATTGGCAGATCCCAAGAACGGTTCTATGTTCCTAAAATGCTCAGCTGCTGCAGTGTATGGCAACTCAAATTCAACTTCGTCCCAATACTGGTCTCGTAGTAGTTCAGGTTGTTCAAAATGCATTTCATCCACGATGAGATAAGAAATCTTTGTAAAAACACAAAAGAAAGAAGCAAAGACTGTTTACATTATGGTGAGTATTATGAGCAGAAACTAAACCCTAAGAGCAGACCACACACCATGCTTGAAATGTTGGATGATCACTCTTGGAGCAGAAAAGTACCGCACTAAAGTAAACGGATTGATGATCATACCACGGTTTCACAATATTTCAAAGTGAGATCTGATACATATTAATGAATAGAATAAAAACCATGAAACATTACTTGCATATTTCGATCAATCAAATGGTTTATGTCAAAATCGTCATCATCTTCTCCAAATGGATTGACAAGAGTCTCAGCTACCTACAACAAACAATTTCACAACAGTGACAATACATGTAAGCCCCGATACACAAGACACCTTAAAAGCAGGGGACATTTACTAGAAATGTTTACACTTAAAAGTAAAATCCCATGCAAAGTTATCCTGTGGGTGTATACCTTTAGTACATTTTCCTATGATTTACTATGAAATATTGGACAATAGAGATTTTATCTTCATTTGAACCTGCAGTGTTCTGGTAGCTTTGGCTGTGGTTAGACCCAATTTTTAATTGATTACATCCTCTTTTCTTACACCACTGTGGTGTTTATTGACTTATTTTATTTTGATCCAATTTGCCTCATGACATACTTTTGGAATATTATATCGATATATGTCTTTTTGATTCATGTAGATTCATCTAACCAGTGTTTTATATATTATGAGAACAAACGTTAAACTTTGTACTGGTTAAAATTGCTTACATCAGAAGATGACTATAGTGAAAGTCGAAAGCTTTTAACCAGTACAAAGTTTAACATTTGTTCTCAGATATATGGCTTGGTTAGTGCACCTTTTAACCCAAAGGATTTAATTCAAATTGGGAAAAAAAGGTTTTACTCAATTCCAACAGTGTGTCTTTCCACAGCTTATGTATATAATTATGATAAATCTGTATAATTGAATCTATAGACATGTAGGAATTAATTAACTTGTTTTTCTAGAGATAGACAGCAGGGCCTACATGTTGAAAACACCAAGGGACCTGCTGTCTAGATAAAAAGAGCATGATTATAATTTATAGATATAGATGCGAAATACATTTCCATTGTGGGACTGCCCGTCATAATTATCAAAATAAGGGGAAAAGCAGGAATAAAGGGTCTATAGTCAACCTGTACCTTAATTAAATTCACCCCAATCGTGCATGTGTGATGTCTTGATTCAAAATACTCACTTTTAGCCATCCCATATAGAAAAAGAACTGTAAAATGGTGAAAATAGGAACAATAGCATCAGGTACATGGTCTTTTACATCAGCAGGTTTAATAAACTGTCTACCCATGATACAAGAAATCAAAAATGTGTAGGTGGCAATTGTAACAACCTAAAAAGGAAAAAAAATCCTATTGCAATATAATATAATTATAAGTTATCTCTTGCTAATATATATTCTAAATTACCCAATAACAGAATTTCTGTTAATTTTAGATTATTCTTATTATAGAAAATGAAATGGTCTTTTAAACTGTGATATACATATAATTAATAGTATTACATGTATAATAATTATCATGTAAACAAAACATTCTAATCTACTCTATCACAAATCACTTCAAATGACACTAAGTAACGAGACAAATAGGGGTGTAAACAATGGGGTATCAGCACATTTAGATGTCGCCCCTGATTTATCTACCCGACATGCGCAATCGAGTTTAGGGATAGGCTTAATATCCAAAGATAGATATCTTGCACAAGTGTCGTTCACGCATATTTTTTTTTTAGACTCATTGCTTTATAAGTCTAATGCTATATAATTATATAGCTAAGAGTCTGAAAAAAGACAATTGTGTGAATGAAACACGTACACGATCTCTATCTTCGGAACTAAGCATATTAGTAATCTTGAGTGTGCATAAAGGGGGAGGGGGGATAAATCAGGGGTAACATCTAAATGTGGGGATATCCCACTGGGTTATCTAAAATATCATATAATTATGGTGATGCTTTCTCCAAAGATAAAAAGGCAAATAAAACCATTGAGCTGAAGCAGCTAACATATGCTTCTAAGGTTGTGATTTGACTTTTCTTCATTTGTTCTTACCTGTGTGTAGACTAGTGGCACACTTATCCAGTCATAAGAAAACAACTGTCCCAGTGATGTTCTGAAGTCATTAATACACTAGATTAGAAACAAAAATATTGATTTTTTTTTGTGACAAATGTATGATAATCATCTTTTGAGTGCCGGTAGGCCCAATGTGGTAAAATTGTGCTTTTGTTGTAAACATCTATCAAATAGAAATGATTTTCTTTGAACAACATTGGATATAACTGAATGACATTACTTTAAGAAACAGCTAGTGAAACCCATACATTTATTAGTGTCTGCACTGCAAAGTCATCTTTCACTCTTCCCTCCTTTCTTGCTCGAGATACCAAAATGGTGGCCCAGACAACAGGGACAAAATATTTGTTGTGTTGAGTATGTAGATCTTCAAGTATTTTTTGTTCATTTGGTAACATGATGCCTGTAAAGTGTAAACGTTTTAAATTTAAGAATTTCAAATACTACTGGATATTCCTAATTCAGTTTCAAGCACCTTGTTTTCTTTGTTTCATAATTAAGAATTAGCAGGTTTTTTTATCACATCAATGTCAAATCTGTCTTTCTTTGCAAAAATATTGCATTTTTAAAAACAAATTATCGATCACCAATAAAATGGCAGGGACGCACCCATCAACCAAAAATCAATAAGCCACTTCGACATTCATCAGGCGCATGCTCAGTAGGGAACCAAACAAATAACGAAGCGCATGTGCAAGAAT